>CM050323.1:3223086-3248086 GCA_027475135.1 Bactrocera correcta | reverse complement strand
CTTTTTCAACAATGGCGACGAAAAGGGGTGTCACTTGATTAAACTGGGGAATACAATAGACAGATTGTAGGCTAATTCGGTCATGTTAAGATCGGCGACGGCGGAGTTGTGAGCCAACACATGTTTTGGCGAAAGACGTTAACCGTGTTGCCTTTCCAGTCGATATCTCGTAAATAACCCTTTGTGAGCCCTAGAAAACATATGCTGCCCTTTTCGACGCAGAAGACCATGTGAAACTCACTGGTTTGACTGTTTCGTGTCTGGTATGTACAAGTGAATTCATGTTTTCCGACGGGCTTGATAAGACAAAAATATTCCTTCGGATTGTGCTTAAACAACGTCGAACACTGCTGTGAAGTGGTTTCACAGTTGCTTCTGTCATCCGCATTGAGCGAACATGGGAGCCACTGTTTCAGCTACGTCGCGCACATTCAAGTGACGATCTTTTATGCTCCTTGATAATTGTTTTAAGCCAATTCGAAAAAAAATTACGAAAGACGTTATTCTGCAACTCTAAAACCAGGAACAGGGTCTTTTCCAAACTAAGTCAAAACAAGTGTATCCTATACGGCTGAAATTATGACGTCAGTCACTTACGAGAATTAAAGGATAGTAATTTTTCTTGGTGTGAGAGGCTGAGTACTTATCGGATCGCCCTCGTATATTCACATACACCTACACTATGAATTGTGCGTAAATGTGTGTGGACCGCCAAAAAGTGTTGCACTGCATTTGTTGAGTGATTTAATGAAGTTTCAAAAACAAAAGGCAATAATAATGAACGTTAAAAGTAAACTGCAAAAGAGAGCCAAAGTTTTCCTGAGGATTTTTGTTGCTTTTGTGTCTTTCGCAGCTTTCACGAAATCCGCTGACGTCGTTGTTGTGACCGACGTCAACGCTTATGGAAAATTTATTGAGTTTCTTAATGGATTTCTTTGTTCGAATACTTTTTTCCATATATTTTCGTAAACATATTATCAAAGTTTTATTTGGAATATCGACTGATGTGTTTAGTAAGCAATGGCAGAAATGACAGTACTTTGCTCGCCTACAAAAGCGTAATAAATCAATATGTTAAAACTTCTTTTGCGCATTGAAGCTATTTTGTACTCTCATAACATGTTGCAACAAAGTATAATAGTTCTGTTTACGTTTTGTTGGTCAATAAAGTTTTATAAAGAGTGATCCAAGAAGAGGTACTTTTTTTAATGCAGATCACGCATGAGTTGAGGCAAGTTGTCATGTTATTTTTGTTCAGCATTGATGGTAATTTCATCCTGGGAAAACTTACACCCGAAAAACGTTTAGAAATCATTCAACTTTATTATGAAAACACATGTTCTGTAAAGAATGTGGTTCCAGAATTTATTATTGGATAATATTCAATTCAATCAATCAGTCTTTCGCAACAACTCCGACTAGCGTATGGAACGAGTTGGCGCATTTCACGTCGAAATCTAAAATTGAAAGCGTATAAAATACAGATTTTGTTGTAACCAAGCCGCTCGACCTTCCCAAGCGGCATCGCTTTGCCCTATGGGCTTTTGAAAAGTTCCAAGAAGATCCGACGTTTTCGAGCCAAATTTTATTCAGCGATGAAGCCCATTTCTGGCTCAATGAAGAGGACCTTGAAGAGATTCAAAAGCTGCCATTTCATCAGGTGTGACTTGAAAGCCGGTGAAATCATCGGTCAATATTTCTAACGAGTCATGATAGCCGACTATTTGATGCTTGTTCAACAAGAGGGCGCCACTTTCCACACATCGCATCAATCAATGGATTTATTTAGAGAACACTTGGGTGAGCAATGTAAGTAATTGAGCAACACCTCACTTGAGTACCTATCTATAAAACAAGATAATTTGTGTCTCCTTGGTTGACGTTATGCTGTATACACCACCTAAGTAAGAATCTGGATAACAGTGAAATTTTTCGGATCCCAGAATATAAATACGCACCGATATATTTTACTCTAAGGCTTGGCTTTGCGCGTACTTGGTTCGTCCTTACTTCATTTTAGTTAGGAAATTTTTATTTAATTTTGTCTTCTTTCGAAGACAATAACAAAGTGTCACCTGAATTGGAAAGACACCGATTCTTCTTTTAACGTCTAAATAACTTTTGCCACGCCCACTATCTTTATAACGAAATTAAAAATATGCTTCTCTCTCAAGTTAACAAAGAAGACACTTTCTACTAGCTGACATCAAAAAGACAACTAGCTGGTAGCTGGCCAACTTCAAAGTTTGTATCTCTTAGAAATAATGGTTATTTTTGTTTTGTCAGCTAAGCTACGTCTGCACTTGGAACTTCATATGATCAAATAATGGAACTCCGACCCTATTAATAATTGTCATTGGAAATTTTCATCGACTTCAGAAGCTCTTACATTAAACCTTGCCTAAATAATATACGCAAACTAGTTCGGTTGTGATAAGTGAATATATCAGCCCTAAAGGAACTGTAAATACATTTTCGGATTAAAGGTGCGGATAAGATACAATATTCTCTTCTCAGGCTTTCAGAATGGCAATATTTTATGGCCGTTTATATTATATATATTTATTATGCTTCTTTAAAAATAGAGGTTTTCAAAAAATCAAGCGATTTTCAGAAGTTTTTCGAGATACTATCCATACTTTGTGAAAATTAATATTATACTTTCCCACAAACAGATTTACAGTCTGTCAAGTAAGAGCGTGTTCGGAATAATTTATAAAAAAAATTATTTTAAGAAACTTTCATACATACATTGTACACATTACAAACAATGATGCAATCTGGTCAATAATATTTCCAGTCATCAGCGGCGTCGATAATTGCCTGGAATCTCGACGAATTTCGTAAGACAACTTATTCAAAGTGTATGTGCGCCTTCCACGAAGCTTCTGTTTAATATATGCCAGTTAACAATAGTTAACGTAATGAAGTTCCCATGCTGCCAAAAATTGCAATCCATGCAGTTTGGATCGTTTACTTCATGCGCGATCAAAGTAAATGCTTGGTCAGCTGTTGTCATTCGACGATCAGCTCGATGCATGAGCATGGCACATGAGCGTGGGAATGCTTATGGAACTAATTAGAGACCGACGCTAACGGCAGCAGCGACTGATTATTAAATAAACTCAAGGCGTTAACTCAATTCAAAATAACTTGGGTAGTCGACAACACTGCCGCTACCGCTAAAGTGAAGTGATACGAAGTCAATCAAAAATAACTGGCGCCCAACCAGAGGAAGCCCACGCAGAAAGGACCAACAACACCACTATCACCTGGACGCAGAGGAATCAAGACCCCGCCGATAAATTATGTAAGTGAAACTTTTTTTCTCTCCATCTTCTGTTTGTAATTATATTAGTAATAATTTGACAATTTAAGTGTGGTTAGTGTGGTTGTAATAAACAGAGTTGTACTTTGAACTCCTGGTTCTCATTTTTGTCCCCGTCCGTGCCATCTTAACTCCCTTGCATGAGCAAACTTGAGACTAACGAACTGTTGGACAGACTTGACAACCAACTTTTGACAAACAAACGTCTCAAACGCGAAAAAGACATAAATGAACAACAACTTCAGGGTATTATCAATGGGGCCGTCAGCGCCGCACTACGAGTACAAAGGAGAGACTTTGAAACCAAGCTAGAGCAGCTTACAAACCAGTTTCAAGCCACAACTATGGCAGCTGCTGAAATTAAGACTTACGAACCAATAAAAATCATAGACGGGGTAGAATGTCATGAAGGCCTGGATGCAGTTAAATCACTTCCAGAGTTCGATGGCTGACAGGAGCAATATGTCTCCTGGCGGCAGGCAGTAATGGCCGCGCATGATATATTTGAAACCTACGTGGGTAGTTCAAAAAACTACCAAACTGTCCTCATAATTCGCAACAGAATCAGGGGATCGGCTGATACAGTTTTAGCATCATCAACACGGTCCTTAATTTCGAAGCTATCATTAGCCATTTAAATCTTACATATTCAGACAAGCGACCATTGCATCTGCTCGAGCAAAAGCTAGCAACGCTAATGCCAGAACAATTTTCGATTATTAAATTTTATGAGGAGGTTGAGAAAAAACTCACACTTCTCACAAATAAAACTACAATGTTGTTTGACACCGACCAGGCACGGTACATGAATGACAAGCATAAGACCGATGCACTGCGCGTATTCGTCTCTGCGTTAAGGAGAAATCTTTGTTCTTTTTGCGGCCCAGCCCAAAGATTTGCCCTCGGCTCTTGCAATGGCCCAAGAAATAGAAGGAAATCACGATAGGCACGCATTTGCGCCCCAGTTTGCAAGATCGTTGAAGGAAAAAAACCTCACACAACCTCGAAACTGATCTTATCAGAAGCAATCCGACATTCAGTACAGGACTGAAAAAACTCCTATTTCACCAGGTAGCAAGGAGTTTGCCCTCCAAAGCGCGACCAAGTTGACAAAATGGAAGTCGATCCATCCTCGAGGTTCCGTCAGAGCACTAACTCTCCAAACCATAATAACCATTACGCATAACTCAAGCTTACCTATAGCACATCCCTTTAGCAATAGTCAACCACAAGATGCGTTCAAGAGACCTGCGAATTCTCAAAGAACGTCGGACTACAGATGCCAGAGGATTAACCATTTGACGAAAGAAAGAAGCGAAGTGTATGAAAAGCAGTACGATTAAGCCGCTTACGATGCAGAGACAGAAATAGAAGCTGAAATGAAGCTGAATATGAAGAAGATGAGCTTAATTTTTTAGCGGAGAGTCCCTGCTCCCGTTCATCCAACGAACAGTAGAAGAGAAATCGTTGAAATTCTTAATTGACACCGGGGCGTCAAAAAGTTATATAAAGCCTAATATAAGCCTTTTATCCTCTGTCCCAGTACAGACCCCGTTTGTGGTTAAATCAATTCACGGATTTAACAAAATCGAAAGTAAAAGCTTCATTACGATATCTGGCATTAATAGCCCTTTTTTCCATTTACCCGGTCTCACAACTTTTGGCGGCATAATTGGACTCGACCTATTGACACAGGCAGAAGCAACCGTTGATCTCGCGTCGGAATTGATCCACTTTAATGGTGGATCTGAAACCCTGAGATTCCACAAATGTGCTCTAGTCAGTTTCACAAAAATTGAAGACATAGAAGTTCCAGCTAACGTCCGTGCAGATTTTCTACAGATGATGACAAAGCACTTGAACATTTGCCAATGTTGTTGTCACCATTCGCACAGAGGACAATGAGCCAGTCTATTCCAAAATGTACCCATTCCCTATGGGAGCTACTGACTTTGTGAGCCAAGAAATCAATAATCTGCTTAAAAATGGTATCATTCGACCATCTAGGTCTCCGTATAACAACCCCATATGGGTTGTTGGAAAAAAGTGCACAGACCTCACAGGCGCGCCTAATAAGCGGTTGGTGGTAGATTCCCGAAAATTAAACTCCAAAACCATCGCGGACAAGTACCCAATGCCGAGTATCAGTATGATACTTTCAAACCTGGAAAAGGCCAAGTATTTCACCACCCTAGACTTGAAATCTGGATACCATCAAATTATGTTAGCAGACGATAGGGAAAAGACTTCTTTTTCAGTAAACGGAGGAAAGTATGAATTCTGCCGTTTGCCCTTTGGGTTAAAAAATGCTTCTAGCATTTTCCAGCGAGCTATAGATGATGCTCTGCGTGATATAATTGGAAAAACTTGCTATGTCTACGTCGATGACGTCATAGTGTTTTCCACGTACACCATGTTGGACAAGTACTAGCCTTTATGACGCCAATATGAGGGTGTCAAAGGAGAAATCACAGATTTTTAAAGAAAGTGTAGAGTTTCTGAGATTTGTTGTTACGAAAGAGGCGACAAAAACTAGCCCAGACAAGGTTGGGGCAATCAGAGATTTTAAGCAACCAAGCAACTTGTTCGAGCTGAGATCCTTTATTGGTCTGGCAAGTTACTATATGTGCTTTATAAAGGACTTGGCAGACCCTTAATAAGCCTGCTAAAAGGTGAGAGCGGAAGAGTTAGCAAGTTCCGTTCAAAAAATATCCCAGTAATCCAGACGGCGGAAAGCGCGAATTGAAGAGAGTGGCGCAAAGGTATTTTACAAGCCTGTGAAGGAAAACTACGTTGCAGGCGCAAAAAGTATTAACGTTTTACAGAAGTCAGCACAATCCGATGCAGCGTCAGTACACAGCGAAGTACCTGTAACTCATGTGTTTGAGACTATCGATAAGCTCCTGAATTGCTTCAGGAATCAGATAGTTATAGAAGAATCTTCTACCTCCACAAAACGGACACTTACAATGTTTAGCACAAAGACTCGTCATCAGATCATCTTTAACGACTGGGAGAAATTGCTAGCAGTACTAAAAGAAGTCGTAAAGCCAGACGTAGTAAATGCTCTACACTGCGAACTGCACTTTTGGCACGCATTTAGCATTCAAGATGACTTGGTCAGAGTTTTTCCTGACACCAAATTCTGGCACTGCAAGAACATGGTAACAGATGTTGTTAACAAAGACAAGGAAAAGGAGATAGTAACGATGGAGCATAATAGGGCACATAGAGCCGCCCAAGAGAATGTAAAGCGGATTCTACTCGATTACTATTTCTCAAAAATGGGCAAAATTGCGGCAGAAATTGTTGTAAACTGCAAAGTGTGTGGAAAGGCGAAGTATGATAGACATCCAAAGAAGCAAGAAATGGGTGTTACGCCTATACCTTCCCGTGTTGGAGAATTGATCCATATCGACATCTTTTCATCTGCAGGAAAACACTCTTTAACAGCTGTAGACAAGTTCTCGAAGTTTGCCTTGGTTCAGTCAGTGGCGTCACGCACTATCGCAGACGTAAAAGAGGGCATTTTGCAAATCATCAACATTTTTCCTAAAATAGAAACTGTGTACTGTGACAATTCGATCATTGCTGAAAATCCAATACGGCACCAATAGTATAATAAATGCGCCACCGTTGCACAGTACATCAAACGGACAAGTGGAAAGATTCCACAGCACCCTTGTGGAAATCGCCAGATGTCTAAAACTGCAAAGACAGATACAAGACGTAGTTGAGCTCTTTCTTCAGGCCGCCGTGAAATATAATAGGACATATCAAACTTAACAGAATATGGACAAACTTACAAGAAACTACAGACTTGATTAGCGTCTTCCCACAATCACATATGAGGAAGATCCTAGAAGGCATTTACATACCTTATTAGGGACATTAGGAGTACACAATAGGCATGCTCGGAGCCTAAACTTTTTGGGCGCCGCCCTAAAGGTGATAGCCCGCACGCCTGACTTCAATGACTTACTATAAACAAGACTAACGGAGCAAGAACTAATACAGTCAAACAATAGGCAGATCGTCATTAATTCCAGAACTTAGGAGCAGATTAACGCCCTCACGAATACGGTCAATAAAATTCTCAATGTAAAAAAAGGGAAGAAATAGATTATAGCACCTCTATGAAACACTTTTGGCTAGAAACAGAATTTTAACACTAGAGATTTAGAATTTAATAATTGAAATCACGATGGCTAAATTTAATACAATAAACCCTGCTATTATTGATGCAGATGATTTGGAGGCGGTTATGAAGGAGAGTTTCACAGGAATTACAAAAAACCCAATTGTTTAGCATAGCTAGAATTAAGGTTTTAGCAAGTAAGGAAATTGTAAGTTTTATTATTGGTTTTCTTAGACCTAGGTTTTTATGTAAGAAGATTACTATATTTCCCGTATCGCATGCTGGCCGTATATTGCATTTAGTGGATAACATTATAGCTGACTGCTGAGGCAACATTACTGCTGTGATATCTTGCAAAGCCTACACTCCGGCGCTGTAACACACTGTGCCACCAAGCCCAGCGACTTATCTCCCATTGTCGTCGTCGACAATGCTATATTTTTTACTAAGCCTACCATTTCTATACAAGCTAAGTGAAGAAAACTTGAGGCCCATTGCTGAATTACGCATACGAACGGTTTCTACCCCACTAGTAACCGCAGTAATATGTGCCACAATCGCCGTAATCCTTGCTGGATCAATCATCTTACTAAAGCGTAGGCGGCGAAGAGAAACTTCGAAGGCGGTGCGTCAAGTATTGGAAGGCTTGGGTATGGCCGAGGACGACCATATTTTGAAGGAGGGAGTAGTTAACAATAGTTAACGTAATGAAGTTCCCATGCTGCCAAAAATTGCAATGTATGCAGTCTGGATCGTTTACTTTATGCGCGATCAAAGTAAACGCTTGGTCAGCTGTTGTAATGTAATCAACTCGATGCATGAGCATGGCACATGAGCGTGGGAATGCTTACGGAACTAATTAGAGACCGACGCTAACGGCAGCAGTGATGGTAAGAATAGTAGGTTAGCAGTAAGCTTACTGACTATTAAATAAACAGTTTTTGAAAGAGACTCAAGGCGTTAACTCAATTAGAAATAGATTGAGTGGGCGACAACACCGTCGCTACCGTTGAAGTGAAGTTATAGGAAGTTAGTTAAAGATAATTTAGGAAATCAATTATAAGTAACTTGGGTAGTCGACAACAACACCGCTACCGCTAAAGAGAAGTGATACGAAGTCTATCAAAAATTACTTGCCCACACATTTTCAAAAGGGTTTGCATCGGGCGACTGCGACGGCCAATGCAACGTAAAGATGCCAGATTGAGTTTTCCGCTGAGTGCAGAGCTTGCTGCTGAGTTTAAGATTCTTCTCTTCCTGCAGGATTGTCCTAAAGCAGGATTGCGTGAAAACAGATTCACAATTCCTTTTTTAATTTTTTTTCTTCACTTTTCATATCGAACCTTCTTCTTTTTTACTGGCGTAGACATCGCTTGCGCGATTTTACTGCGTTAACAACAGCGCGCCAGTCGTTTCTTCTTTTCGCTACGTGGCGCCAATTGGATATCCCAAGCGAAGCCACGTCCTTCTCCACTTGGTCTTTCCAAAGGAGTGGAGGTCTTCCTCTTCCTCTACTTCCCCTGGCGGATACTGCGTCGAATACTTTCAGAGCTGGAGTGTTTTCGTCCATCCGGACAACATGACCTACCCAGCGTAGCCGCTGTCTATGTCAATGTCGTCGTATATCTCGTACAGTTCATCGTTCCATTGAATCCGATGTTCACAGTGGCCAATGCGCAAAGGACCATAAATCTTTCGCAGAACCTTTCTCTCGAAAACTCTTAAGGTCGACTCATCGGTTGTTGTCATCGTCCAAGCCTCTGCACCATATATCAGCACAGGAATTATAAGCGACTTATAGAGTTTGGCTTTCGTTCGTCGAGAGAGAACTTTACTTTTCAATTGCCTACTCAGTTCGAAGTAGCATCGTTGGCAAGATTAATCCTGTGTTGAATTTCCAGGTTGACATGTTGTTGGTGTCAATACTGGTTCCTAAATACACGAAATTTTTTACAACTTCAAAGTTATGGCTGTCAACAGTGACGTAAGAGCCAAGTCGCGAGTGCGACGAATGTTTGTTTGATGACAGGAGGTGTTTCGCTTTACCCTTGTTAACTGCCAGACCCATTTGCTTTGCTTCCTTGTCCAGCCTGGAGAAAGCAGAACTAACTGCGTGTGTGTTGAGGCCGATGATATCAATATCATCGCCATACGCCAGCAGCTGTAGACTTTATAAAAGATTGTACCTGTTCGATTAAGTTCTCCAGAAGCAGATTGAACAAGTCTCACGATAGGAAGTCACCTTGTATGAAACCTCGTTTGGTATCGAACGGCTCGCAGAGGTCGTTCCCGATCCTGACGGAGCTTTTGGTGCTGCTCAACGTCAGTTTACACAGCCGTATTAGTTTTGCGGGGATACAAAATTCAGACATCGCGGGCATGCCTTCGTCCGACCATATTTTACAAAGAAGCTGATGTATGCTCCTTATCAGTTCTACACCGCCGTGTTTGAATAGCCGGTAATACGTCACTTTGTTGCTCTTCAGGTGGGTAATTTCTATTCGAACTTCTTCATGGTCGCGCAATGGATTAGTGAATCGGGATCGCTTTCTCCTGACGTTGTATGTTCACTACCATTCAGCAGGGTAGCCGGGTGTGAATCTTGGCTGCAACAAGATAGTGGTCCGAGTCGATGTTAGGACCTCGGAGCGTAAAACACTGGAGACGTGTCTTCCGTCTATCACAACATGATCGATCTGGTTGGTAGCTTTTCGATCCGGAGACTACCAGGTAGCTTGATGAATCTTCTTATGCTGGAATCGAGTACTACAGATAACCATATTTCGGGCCTCGGCGAAGTCGATCAGCCTCAACCCATTTGGGGATGTTTCCTCGTGGAGGCTGAATTTACCGACCGAAGTGCCAAAAATACCTTTAGTCACATCGTCCCTTTCTTGCTCCTTTCTATGGTGATTGTAGTAAATGTCGCAAGGACCTACTCGTCTCAGTCCTTGTCCCGTCCTTGGCATTTCTTGGACGACGGTGATGTCAGCCTTAATTTTCACGAGGACGTTAACCAGTTGGGCAGCGGCACCTTCCCAATTAAGGGACCGGACATTCCATTTCGTTTGCCATGCTCGTCATCAAAAGCGGGGTCATTCATCCGACGCTTGTTGTTCCTTTTCATTGGTATGATTTTTTACGTGACGGGTCCCAAACCCAGCGCACAACCCTGCGGAAAGGATGTTTCGCCTTCTCACTTTAGCTCGTTTTCAAACGGATGTTCTCAGGCTACCCAGAGGATACTTGGTCAAAGACCGGAAGTCGTGAGCTGCTTGAGTCATATGTAAAAGAATCGTTTCTGGCCACTCCCAAGTGAATGGCGATCAGAGAACTTTCCTCACTTGCGTGAACTTCTACAGATGACTCCATTCCCATTATCGAACCACGTTCTGGTAAATCATCGACATTTTTAGCCACAATATATCGCTGTATCCACTTCTGTACAAATGCCTTCGACTTTCTCGTATATTTAGCAGCCGCTGATTGCAACATTTTGGGACCTTTCCGGTGGATGCAAAGGAACTCAGCCTCGTAGCGCGACGCGCACTTATCACTCATGGTGTTTAACGTGATTCTCTTTCAAAAGATCAACGACAATTGAACCTTTGTTGACAATGCATCAAGGACAAAGCTTCGCTCTATTGGCTCGAGATGGAATTAGAGCGAAATCTTTCATTACCTGTCAGTAAAATCGACCACGCTCTTACTTGACAGACTGTACATAACTTGAAGCCTTCTCCAACTAAGGTCAGGGAACTTTTTCTGCAACTACAACACATGCACTTCGAAAAACTGTAAGAAGGACTCTCGGGAACTTACCTTTTTGATCCGAAAAGGGTCATGATCTCTACTATATATACGAGTATGTCTTCACAATATATCGATAAACCCATGAATACTGTTCTCCGAAACGACAACTATAACAGTAATGGCACAGTTAGACAAATATCAAACTAAACTTTGTGCATTCGACTTTACAGCTGTTTAAAACTTAGCAAATATCTTACATTGAAGTTATGTTAAATATAGTGATACAATTGAATGATCCCAAAACTCCGCCCAAAATATGTGCGTATCTACGGCGAAGAATTCAGTTAAGATTGGAATTTCGAAAGTCCCGGCACATGAGCGTTGAAGTCGAATTTATTTTGTTGTACTTCATTCTTCATATCTCTTAAATTTTATGAATTTAATAAAAATCTTTTCTCGCTTAGCAGATTTTCGACTCCCTAACTTCGTTAAATCGACCTTTAGATTTCAATATCTTTTTATTGTATGCACGACACATAAGAGATGACTCTTCGGTCCCAAATTTGCTGTTAATTTTGTAACTACATTAGCTTGGACTTTAATTTTGCAGAGTTCGCGTCGAGTAATCTTCTGACAGAGTCGGCTACTTAATTAGATTTTTTTAGGAAAAAAATTTAATAAACGGCGAACCAAAAATGTGTTGACTTCCTGGCCCTGCCAAGACTTAAATAATTACCCAAACAACTCAATTGCCGAAAAAAGAACCAGTTATAAGGAAAAGGCGAACGATTTAAATAAATTTTTGCTAGTATTGCTGTTACTGTAGCAATACAAAATGTTACCCAAATTTGAATTTTAAACCTGAAATAAAAGTTCAGATACATTTCGGTTATATAGAACCTACTGTCTTGGGAACCGAGCTTGCTCAGTGATTTTAGTCATAAGTGTCTGTGAGTTCAAAATTGTTTCCAGCTGACATAGTTCCTCTAACGGCACTTATCGACACCTAATCCTTAAACTAGCATCTGCCTATTACTCATGTGAAATTTTGCTCATTTAGTAGTCAAGAATTCTTTTAAATTGCGTAAACAATAACAAATTATAGATCACATGCTCGTAAGTGCTTGGAGTTTTTCATGTATATGTGTATATGTATGTATTGTGGAATTCCTATCGCCATCTCTGCACCTAACTGATTTCAAATTCTAATTTAAATCGCATTTAGTGCAGTGGCTGGCAAATGCAATGGTGAGAAGCATTTCTACCGTTTTAAGCTCCCATTAACCTTTGCACGCACTAATCTACAATGTAAACCAACGCCAGAAGAAGCCGCACACCCGCTGCAGCGGCATTGTTCACCAATTTGCTGAGATTTTTCCCTTGTTTTCTTCACTTTTACTTCCCCCACTCCTCCTAAGCAAGTTGGTGGCTGCTACATGTTCTTGCTCTTCGCTTATTTCCTTCCGTCTTATGCTGCAACGCTCCAACCCCAACTGTGGCACTGAGGTCTAGTTCCGGACTTTTGATGAAAAAGCCATTCTCATGAAGTCAAATGCATAAAGTATGAAATGAAGACGGTCTACGAAAAACCCGTAGCGGATAAATTTTTTGTGAAAGTTAGGTAAAAGGCGAAAGCAAAGGAATAGAAGGATACGTATATACATGTTTTCATATATAGTAATCATCGTACATTTACCCAACAAATGCCCGTACTACTCAACATTGTCTCCCTGTCGATGTTATAAGGAAAAAAGATTTCGAAAGAGAAATAATTAAAAATGCAAAGAAAATGAAAAGAAAAGTTTAAGAAATTTTCAAAATTAGAAGACGGTATGAACAACGAAGTAATTTCTAGTTTAGGTGCTGAAATTCTAGCTATATTCGATAAAATTTAAGAAGGACTTTAACCAATATCGTAGCGTTTTCTCTCTTGAACCTCTTACGTTTAAGTGTAACGTTTATCGGTAAACGCAAAATTTAAATTTTTAATTGATAGCTTTTCGATCCAATACAAGTAATACTCCAACGAAAAAGCTTCTCCCCGCAAAATACTTATGTATATTACTAGGTTGTAAACTCTACGATTGTGTAAGCGCTATCCGTATAATATTATGTGTCGTTTTGAAACATTAATGGAATATATCACGACGAAACTCCACCTTGAAATGAAACTCTGTGAGGATCACTGTTCAGGTCATAGATTCTGAACCTTAAATCTGGTAGGTACCTTAATATTACTAGCTACTAATTAGCTAGTTACTTAAAGAGCTAGAACGTAGACAATATGAAGCATAGTCTATGTAGAAAAAATTCCAAACCATCGAATTTTTAATTAAAACTATAAATATATACCAGTGCTAAAAAATATAAAATAAAGTCAAAGCGCATTTTGTTATAAACTGACTTTTTTCTTTTTATTCAATTAAGGTTCTGATTGGATGGAGATAGTTCCTAAGCGTCAAAAATATATAGGGTATTACTTAATTCGAAAGTGCCGAAATTACTTTAGTGCACTTAAGACCTAATTTCAATCCCAAAAATCTTTGGACTGACAATAAAAAAAAACTTATTTTGAATCAGAATATGGCTTCAGTCTTCGACATAGTCCACATCTTGAAAAACGGTTCTTCCACAATTCGAAATCATTTTGATAGTACGAAGCCTCGAGATGTTCCAAAAAAAAAAATGTTTTCAATTTGTTTCACCTTTCAATTGAATGAAATCTCCAACGACTTTTACGACGATTTCATTATCAAATCAGTCTTTAGTGTTGAGTTGTTTAGTCGAAGAGACCGAAACCCATGTCGTCGTCTTCCCAGTTCTTGATCGTTGGAGCCATTTATAAACTATAGCGAGACAGCTGTTACAATGAAGTATAACGTTCCTAATTGCCTTATTGTTCATTGGCCGAAAAATACTTTCATAAATCATATTATCTTATTAATTTTGCTACGTTGATATAAGTTATTGCATTTTTATTGTAATTTTATAAACGTCGCCAAATGTAAATATTGTTTTTCAATTGTAGAAAATATACTTTTACCCTTGCTGTTTATTCGAGCCTGACACTTTCAAAAACTGTCTTTAGAAAGCTTAAAGAGCTTAAAACATCTTTTAAAATAATATTAAAGCGATAGAGTAAAATATTTCAAACCCATTATTTTATGAATACGGTATTTATGTAAATAAATACGGTCGGCTCTTCTTTTCGTCCGGCAACGCTTCAACTCAAGCTAAGATTTTCAAATGAAAAATGAACTGCATAAATTAAAAATGTTAAATGTTGGAGAATAAAGAAGTTTGTAAAAAAAATATGTAAATATTCTGAGGATATTCGTGTCACTTGCAAGGGAATTATTCAGAAAAGGGTCAGCTCGTACGAAGAATAATTTCTTAGTCATCAACATCTCGTAAAATTTGCGGTTTTATTGTTCTTTTCCATACTATTCATATCATTTAAGCACATAAATAAAGCGAATAGATATAATTTTAATATTTATCCAATAAATTATCAGTGAAGAAATTATGCATGCACATTTGAAATAAAAGAAATACTTTAACTTCAATGTCAAGAAAAAAATTTGCGGTGCATAATAATATGATTTGGAAGTATCCAACTAATTTGATCGTTGGGAAAATGACCATGTCACAACTTCTCAAAAAAATATACACAGCTATTGCATTATTCAACACCACCCGAAAAAGAATCAATTTCTTGCACCAGACAGCAAAAATTTAAATAAGATTTAATTTTGTTTGATATTCTGTTCTCAGCCTTTAAGATATTTTACCTTGAACTCCTTGTGATAAAGAGATAAAAGGCTGAACACTGATTAATCAAGCTGAAACAATAACGAGCCACTCCCTAGCAATTACCTCTACAATACTTCGTGCCATTCTTTGCAATTGTTTTGGCTTTCAGCGCATATTCAAATAACCTGACGTGAATTTACACTAAGATAATCTTTGACTTCAGCATGAGTCCATCTTTTATGAAGTTTTATACACGTATATTAAGAGAAATCTGAATAAAAATTGAAAAAGCTTTGCGTATTACATCCCTATGCCGCAAGAGTACTGGAATGGTAAGACTGAGCTCAGGCTACTACCGGAGTCACAGTTGTCGGATAGTGGACGGCCGACGCTAAGTAGGTTAGCTGCGAAAAGTAATAAGAAAATCCCGACCAATAACTGCAGGAGAGGAGGTTTCGGCTCACAACACTTCACGCGCCCAATAAACCTTCCGCGAAGGTGCGGAAAGATGCCACCTTTAAATAAGCGTATACAACCAAAACTGAACAGAAAGAACATAGAACAAAGATGACCAAGACGAAGAATAAGGGACGGTCTTCCGTAAAAGCAGTAGGATACTTAGATCCCCCGTACTCACCGCCACTCCAAAACAACCAGATAAAACTAAAGAAAAGACAGTCTCAAGGAAAAAATACACAAGCACCACAAGGAGAAGGAAAAAGCACCCCAGCTGCCATTAAACAAGAACTTCAAAACTAGCCGAAACAATAATACATTACCCAAGTGAGGTGAGCTGAAGAGGAATCCCTAGAAAAGTGCAAGGGGGCGCTAAGAACGGGACAGAACAGTTAGATAAAATCTTCGATGTTATCAAAAGTTACCCCAGAAACTGGCTCATTGCAGAAATTGAGAAAAGGCGGGACATCTAACCAGACGTATCACGGCTCCGAGTCAATAACCGCGAAGCGGCGTCCTACAAAATTTGTGGAGCCTCGCGAAACAGTGCGGCCACAAAATGAAAACGACAGCCAGTGACAAAAAGGTTTGCCTAAAAAAGCAAGGAAGACCCACGCAAATGAAAGAACGGACCTTAAAACAAAGGCTACTTTAGAGATTAGGGACTTCAACTCACTCTTAATAAAGGAAGAAGTAGCAGGGGCTGTAAAAGAAGCGCTACAGAACCCTGTCGAAGACTTAGCAATAAACATATCAGCACCTAACACCAGAGAGCAGGTAAGTGCATATACAGTGCTCGATCAGGACAGAGCTGACGTACTAACGCGACAGCCACGCATTAAAGTTGGCTAGTTTAACTGCAGGCTGCGACTGAAAGAAAACCCTACAATGTGCTTTCGCTCCTTTGGGCCAGGTGTATAGTATAGAAACTACAAAAATGGAGAAGGAACACGAGCTAGTCATCATAAGCGAGCAATATAAAGGGTGATTTTTTAAGAGCTTGATAACTTTTTTTAAAAAAAAAACGCATAAAATTTGCAAAATCTCATCGGTTCTTTATTTGAAACGTTAGATTGGTTCATGACATTTACTTTTTGAAGATAATTTCATTTAAATGTTGACCGCGGCTGCGTCTTAGGTGGTCCATTCGGAAAGTCCAATTTTGGGCAACTTTTTCGAGCATTTCGGCCGGAATAGCCCGAATTTCTTCGGAAATGTTGTCTTCCAAAGCTGGAATAGTTGCTGCCTTATTTCTGTAGACTTTAGACTTGACGTAGCCCCACAAAAAATAGTCTAAAGGCGTTAAATCGCATGATCTTGGTGGCCAACTTACGGGTCCATTTCTTGAGATGAATTGTTGTCCGAAGTTTTCCCTCAAAATGGCAATAGAATCGCGAGCTGTGTGGCATGTAGCGCCATCTTGTTGAAACCACATGTCAACCAAGTTCAGTTCTTCCATTTTTGGCAACAAAAAGTTTGTTAGCATCGAACGATAGCGATCGCCATTCACCGTAACGTTGCGTCCAACAGCATCTTTGAAAAAATACGGTCCAATGATTCCACCAGCGTACAAACCACACCAAACAGTGCATTTTTCGGGATGCATGGGCAGTTCTTGAACGGCTTCTGGTTGCTCTTCACCCCAAATGCGGCAATTTTGCTTATTTACGTAGCCATTCAACCAGAAATGAGCCTCATCGCTGAACAAAATTTGTCGATAAAACACATTTCGAACCGAACACTGATTTTGGTAATAAAATTCAATGATTTGCAAGCGTTGCTCGTTAGTAAGTCTATTCATGATGAAATGTCAAAGCATACTGAGCATCTTTCTCTTTGACACCATGTCTGAAATCCCACGTAATCTGTCAAATACTAATGCATGAAAATCCTAACCTCAAAAAAATCACCCGTTAGAAGTAAAGAGAAAAGTATCTGACTAGAAGATAGTAACTCCACCGCAGCTATATGGCTACCACCAGGGAGTAACGCCGTCACAACGGATCGGTCTGGGCCAGATGCGACGTTTTCACAGTAATTAGCTGGTACTTGACGCCAAGCGACAGCATATAAGAATTCCAAGAAAAGTTTGACAATATTGAGGATACAGCCCGGTCTATAGAAGGTCAACGAATTATCGCCGGAGACCTAAATTCGAAAGCTGTAGAGTGGGGTTTTCCAAACACAGATTCGAGAGGAAAGAGCATTCTAGAAATGGCTGCGCGGCTGGGTCTAATAGTGCTCTATACGGGAACTGAAACCATGTTTAGAAGACCTGGATCAAAAAAAAACCACACAAGACATCACCCTATCATCAGAACGCATGCTGTCTATAAAGAAATGGAAAGGCCTTGAGGACTACACTGGCAGTGATCATCAGAATATTTCTTTCACGATCAACACCGGAATAATAAATGGAACCGGAATAAATACTGGAACACGAAAGTGGAATATTTCGAAAGTAAACACTTCGAAATTAATAACAAAAACCCCCGGGGTCAAAGCCGACTCAACCGCTGCAAAAATGGATCAGATCGTGGAGGCACTCTTCGCCATACACGAAAAAAGGGCTAGTTGTCCCGAACATTACCTAAGATTACCGCAAACCCCCCAGTTTACCCTCGAAGAACAAGGAATCACCCGGTTCAGACGGGATTCCAGCAGAAGTTCTGAAAAAGAAATCGCTGCAGAGGGACAGGCATTACTACTGAATATGTACAACGCATGCCTCGAAGCCGGAATAGTACCTGAACCCTGGAAAAAACAACGGCTGGTGCTATCAGTAAGGAAAAATGAAGGTCCAACTCGCCATCGGCATTCCGTCAATTATGCATGCTGGAGCTCTATGAAAGACTACTTTAACCCAGACTCGAAGCGGCTGTCAACGAAGCTGAAGACTGTCCCCCAGACAACATGGCTAAGGACGCGGTAGATAAACTGTAGGAGCTATAAAATACGTCAATGAAAACGTAAAAGCCGCGCAGCGCAGATAACATAAATACAAAAGAACATTGTTACTGACGACTTTAGATGTCCGAAACGCCTTCAACAACGCTAGATGGTTGAATATGATCGACGCTGACGAAAAAAGCTTTAAAATCCCCGACCACCTCAGATCTGTGGGTGGGATCTTTTTTGGCAAAAGGATTCATTCTAGGTCCAGACATAAAAAGGCTTTATAGGAGTCAGTGTCAAAATTACAGGTGGCAACGCCATCTTTAGGGTGAAAACGCATAGATCGAGACCTACTCGAACAAATTCAATACACAACATTTTTTCTAATATTCCTTTGTCACAGTGCGAACAATATTAAATTCCATCTAAATCATTCACTAGTATACAAATCAAGAAGCAAATTTTTTTTCTGATAATAGTACATCTGTGTGGAATCGGGAATCGAGTTATCTCAATGAGAATGAGAGAGCGTTTTTTACTAATAACAGTATACCTTTGTGACTAAAATTAGTAAAATCGGCCCCGTATGCGAGGTAGCTTAATGAAACCCGGAGAGCATTTTATTAGTATGTGTCATCTTATGTTTACTCTGGAACTCACCTTGTACATATGTATTTATAGAATTGCTTGAAAATATGTCCTCAAGTATGTATATCTGAGCAGTATACCATTTCTCTAAACCCAACATGGAACACATGTATGATTTACATTTTTCATCTGTCTTTAAACCGTTCAGGTTGGTTAAACCTCATATCCATAATATAATAATGGGTTGTCAAAAAAGTCTTGCGGTATTTTTATTGAATTAATTCGTGTGGCACCCATACATCGAGGTTCTTAGTGACTCCAAGCTTCTTCAAAAGGTTTATAACGGTTTGATGTCTACTATGCCGGTCTCTTTCGACCAATTCTGCGATTTTATCGCAATTTTCGACGACAGGCCTTCCGGAGCGTGGCGCATCTTCGACCACGTCTGCACCAGAACGAAAACGTTGAAATCATCGTTGTGCGGTGGAAATGAAAACTGTATCGGGTTCATAAACTGCATAAATTTTATCGCCTGCTTGAGATGCATTTTTGCCTTTATCGTAGTAGTACTGTAAAATATGCCGTATTTTTTCTTTATTTTGCTCCATGTTTACGACGCTATAACTCACGAACGAATTAAAAGAAACGGCAATCCATCAAACACGTGTTAGCGCGTGAAATGAGCTTTCCAAAAAGGTATAGCATGACCCGATGCGACGAATAAAAATAGAACTACGCGCTTTCAGCGCCAACTAGCGAAAATACCGCAAGACTTCTTTGACAACCATTAATTTTTTTCAGTCCCATCACGAAATTTCCTTTAAAATCCTACAGATTAGAGGTATTTTATGTACCCAAAAAGGGTAATAAAAAACGTTTAACAAGAAGGTAAGTGAATGAATTTTATGTGATTTTTTAACAATATTTTGCAAATAATTACATCATTTATTTTAATAGCATTGGAAAATTGTTAAGTATGTGAAAATAAGTATATATGTGTTATATTTTGGTGTTTTTCATATAATATTAATCTTTTCTTTCAGATATTATTATCATTTTTATATAATTAATCTTGTTTTCAGCACTATTTTTATTTAAATAATCTTTTCTTTCATTTATCATTTTATACAATTAATCTTTATTTTCGTTTTAGATATAAAGAATTTTATTTAATTATTCTTTATTTTCAGATATTAATAATCTTTTTATTGAACATATATACATATTTGTAATTCTGTAAAGATTGTTTACTAATAAAGATAAATAAAAAAAATTAAATTTAAAATGTTTTGAATTTTAAAAATATTTTAAATTAGGAAAGAGAAAAGCAACCCTGCATCAGCTGTCAATTGGGGATATTAGAGCAGGTCAGATATACTTTTTTATATGATACTGCTGAATGAGCGCAACAGAGATGTATGATCACATGTAAAAGTGGTTAGAATCTTCACGCGGCCTATGGAAAGCTCACCACTTTCACTGCTTTTGAAGGTTTGAAAACCTACTTTTCATTAGTTTTTTCACCACTTTTGGCTGGCAGGGATTACACATTTGACCAACGCACATGGTCGCGCTATTTAAAAAAAAAAAACCGATTGAAAGACGCAAGTCATTCGCGTTCGCAAAACAAGAAGGTAAGTTGGATGAATTGTATGTGATTTTTTAACAATATTTTCCAAATATTTGATTCTTTTATTTGTTTTATGTTTTAAAGCGGTTTGAGCAGTCCAATAAAATATGTGAAAATAAATGTGTTTTACGGCTATTCAAAAGAAAAATTATTTAAAATTATTCAGTGCTAATATCGGTCGATGTTCCTTTTGCCATCAAAGTATGGCAGCCCAAGGCAAGGCAAGAAATACTCCCAAGATGCGGTGACATACGTGCGGAATTATGGATCGCGGTCAATCAACAGCGATCGTCACGATGTCACAGCACGACTCTTCTAACACCAGTTACGATGTTTGATGGACTTTATCTTGAAGCAACGTATATGTGGTGCTGTTAGATGCTAGATGTGATTTGTTGAATGGCAAAGAGAGGTTTGCCGCACGTACACATTGTTCTTTGAATGGTGGATGGTGGTTACACCAGATCAAATTGATCAATCATTTCTCCGGAAATTCCTGATGTAGAGAAATATCCAGTATTACATGAAGTAGTGGAAATCAATATGGTGCATGGACCTTGCGGACACTACAATCCCTTTTCGGTTTGTATGTCTGACAATAAATGCACGAAACACTGTCAATGTGCTTTTCTTTCGGAAATACAAACTGGAAATGATGGATATCAACTCTATCGGCGTAGCTCACCAGACGACAATGGCAGTAATGCTAAATCATTCAACTTATAGGATTGAATATCGAAGTCGACAACATATGGATCATACCATATTCGCCACTGTTGTCTAATTCACATTCAATACTAATATCAAAGTTGAATATTGCAGTTTGGTGAAATCGATAAAATACGTTTGTAAGCACGTCACCAAAGGAAGCAACCTGGTGGTTATTGGTCTTGATACATGAACTGCAATAAAGCTCTTTGTAGGATTTTTACTTTTGCAATTCATGAACGTTTTCCGACTGTTGTGCCTCTGGCAGTTAACTTGGAGAATGACCAAAGAGTGTATTCCAACCCAGAGAATACACTACAGCCAGTGGATACACCGCCATCGTTTGCGAGAACATTACTCTATTCGGAAATACCTTGATATTATACATGGGATGCATCGTTGAGGAAATAGTTACGCAGAAAGCAAGGCCAACCAGTAGATGGACATCGAGGTGTGTTTTCAACTAATGCGTTAGAACAAATTTACACAATCCACCCGTAAAAGGACGATTGCTTCTACCTTCGGTTGTTATTGATTAATGTACGCGGTTCAACTTCATTTAAGTCATTGCGTACTGTGAATGGTACGGCGTGTACAACTTTTTGAGAATCATGCCAGCAATTACAATTGCTAGAAACTGGTAACCGCTGGAATCAAACGATGGACGATGCGATAGCTACTTCGCATGCTACTGAAGTTTGCACACTTTTCGTAAGGACCATGTCAACATATCAGCTCCCGAATCTGCGTCAATTATGAGATACGAACAAAAATTCCGGTCGTCTTGACAATGAAGACAAGTCCGTGAATTATCCAGTGTTCTAAACTCTTTGGAGAGGCTTGGTATGCTGACGCATCATTTGCATCCCAAAGTTGGATCTGTCATTATTATATTTCGCAATCTTTATGCCCCAAAACTGTGTAATGGAACCCGATTGATTGTGACGCAGCTATCGAATACAAGGAGGCAGAATGCTTAATTCTACGAATTCCTTTGAGTTCTAACAATTTGCCATTTTAGGTCAAACGTATTCCGTTTCCAGTGAAAATTGCATTTGAGATGACAATCAACAGGACACAAAGATAGTCGCTAGAAGTATGTGGCATACATTTGGAAATACTATGTTTTTCACACGTCCAGATGTATGTACGTGGCGTGCTCACGAGTTGGAAAACCATCTTTTCTGTACGAGTACACCGGAACAGAAACCAAAAAATTTTGCTTATCAACCTGCGTTACATTGAAAAAAAAAAAAAAAGAAATGTTAAATTCAACTTTCTTCTCATTTCAAAACACATAATTTCACGCAGGACAACGGCTGCGGGGCCAGTTAGTGATCAATTAATATTAATATTTTTTTCAGCTATCATTATGATTTTTAACTAATTAATCTTTTTTTTCTTTCTTATTTATCTATGATTTCAGAGTCAATTCTATATACATTTAATATGTCTTGTTTTGTTTAGATATTAATAATTTTTTTTAAATATATTTGTATACTTATATTCATATATTAAATATTTAGGTAAACCTATAATTTTGTTAATAATTATGATTAGTACTAATACAATTAGAATTAGTACTGTAAAAATTTTATATTAATAGAGAAGAAATAAAATAATTTTAATTTAAAATGTTTGTTTAGAATTTAAAAATATTTTGAATTAGGAATCAGAAAATGCAACCCTACATCAGCTGTCAATTGGGGATATTAGAGCAGCTCAGATATAATTTTTTATATGACACTGTTGAATAAGCACAACAGAGATGTATGATCACACATACGTGTGAGGGGAAAACTGGTTAGAGTCTGCACAGCGCCTATGGTGGGCTCACCATTTTTTTAAGGGTTGAAAATCTAGCTTTTTCACCAGTTTTGTGTGGCAGTGCAATTACATATATTTTCTTCAATTGCTAGCACGTGTGCATTCGTGTGCGAGTTTTCCATTATAGCATTTAATATCTAAAGCGAAAAAAGGTAAGGGAAATTTTGAAAATATTTGCAAATACATTTAATTTATACCTAAATCTCTCACTGTAGAAATCTTCGGATGCAATTAGATCGGCAGCAGAAACAGAACAATTTTGTTTGGTGAGTTTTCTTTAAATATGTATATATGTAGATATATTCATATAAGTATATGTATATGTACATACATATATAATTAACAATGTAAATAGCCAGTGTGGCTGGTCCATATTATGGGCGGTTTATGAAGAAAACTATTATGTTTAACCAATATGGGCAGTTGACAAATGTTTGTTTCATGTTCTTAATGTGGTAAACAGGTAAACACAAAATAACTGCAAGACAGTTAATTGCAAAAGGCGTCATGAAGCCTGCTACATACATTTGTAAGACGGCAGCGACATTCAATGGCCGGCATGTACACAAGACAACACAGCTCTTCATTTTGAATGTACACAATTTCGTTGTGGCCATACTAATACCTTGCACTTCAATGAAATTTTAATATTTTGTTCAAAGTGAAATTTTTTATGCAAAAAATAAGTAAATAGGTATATATTTTTGTTTTAAATTATCAATTGTTATTACAAATGATATAATAGAGCTATTTTATGCTTTTATTTGTGAAATAACGTCAAGTTTATTAGAGCTGTGAATAATTTTACATTTTACATATTAGTGGCATCACCACTCTCCCTCATCTCGCTACCTTCAATTATATTGTCAACTCTTTTGTCGTCGTACTGTCGTTGGCAAATATAGGAACATATTGAAGTTAGCGAGAGCGACAACCGTCGGCCTGCAGTCGTGTAGTCGTGCAGTTGTCAAAATAACAGTGTCCATAAGAACGTGTGTATTTTAATATTTGACAGATGTCGTTTGCGGTCTGTCGTGAGCATTGTGTTCAGCATATGAGAGCCTGCTGTCGTGCAGCTGTCTAAATAACTGTGTCCATCAAATTGTGTGTATTTTAATATTAGACCGATATCTCTTGAAGTCTGTCGCATCCTTTGTGTTTCCAGCATAAAACGGCCTGCGCAGTCGAAATTTTATGTGAAAATAAATGTTGGTTTTATATTTGAAATTGAAATTGTCGCAATTGTTTATTCTAGTGTTATTAAAATATAAATATATTTGGCTGCTAGTGAATTTTTTGATTAATTAATTTATTTTTTCAGATTGTTTTGTGCTTATAAAGGAATTCCACCGGCGAGGGTTTTTATATATTTATTAAACCTTATACATATTTTTAAAATTTAAAATGAACAAAAGGACATTTTCAAACCTTTTGAGTAAGGAGAAGGCAAGTTTTAATGCTTCAGTTGCGAAGTTTCGCAAATTGAATGAAAGTAGTAATATTTCAAAAAGCGATAACGTACCATCCCAAGGCAGGACAGCAGTTTCTAAATTCTTCTTCTGTGATGTACCAGATAATTTTAAAGAAACAAGTAGTTTTGAAATTGAAGATGAACTAGAGTATGGTAGTGACAAGGAATTTTTGCCGGAATCCCCCTCCTCGGATACTATTGTTACAATACAGCGCGATGGTAAACCGACTTTATTTTACTTATGTATAAGTTTTTGATTCTAATAGATGTAAATTTCTTTATAGGAGGAGAAATCAACGAACCCAATAAAAATGCAAATACTGCGATGGTACTGCAAGAAATTTTGGACACCCTTGGCAGAATGGATTCTCGGCAAGAGGAAATAATAAAGCGACTTTCAGCTGTGGAAAATGCTCTTATTGAAAAGGTATTTATTGAAATTAAATTTTTATT
>CM050323.1:3201276-3222086 GCA_027475135.1 Bactrocera correcta | reverse complement strand
TAGTCGGAAGGTTATCACGTTTGAAGTTTCTTTCCAACACTATATGACCCAAAATGATTGGTGGCAATGGAGATATACGACTGCAACGAAACCTGTTGCCAAAATACGAAAAGACTTTTAAGACAATATTATTAAACTATTTTCTGAATGTCTACGACGAATCATTTGGTTTATTTACTGATGCTAGGACCTCTCCATCCCGCAGCTAAGTTCGGCTTAAGCTTGCCAAATCTCAAAAGACCTAAACATAATGTTGGAGCGCAATTTATTTGACGCGACTCTTAATAGAAACTGGAATTTAACTTATATGATTTTGACTGTCAACTAGCAAAAAGGCCCCTCTTTCTCAAGGGAACACACGAATTTTTGTTTGTTAATTAGTTTATCATTCTCTTGCGTAACATATTCAATACCGTTTCTTTAGATCATATCCGCAGCATGCTCTTTTGAGAATTCTTTTTTTAATTAAAGAAGCAAAGAAACCAATTTCGCAATTTCACACTTGAACTTTCACCCAAGCTTTTGAGCTTTTTTGCAGCGCACACAAAGCTAGGAGATATTTATATATAGTATATGTGTGTATATAGCAGGATATGAATGTGTGTGTGGAATAAACGGATACTTAACATTTAAAGCTCAACCTCATTATTGTGATTATTAAAATACGCCTTTGTTTAAATGAATTATCTAGTTGCTTTTCTTTCGTTCTTCACTTTTATTTAACAAAAAAAAAATATTATTGGTCTCCCACTTTTGCTGCTTTCTCACATTGCGGGCTGCTAAGGAAGTTTCTTTAGAGTTCTCCTTTTGTTTCTTATTTAATTTCGTTTCATCTTCACGTGCCGCCCTCCTTTTAAGAATACCATTTCACGCACACCACACAACCCCCCTCCGAATTAGTTGGTTGGCCATGCGAATTTAGTTAGTGAAATTGTAGCACTCAGTGCGCTTTAACGACGCTGCAAAATGTCCTCAAGCAGATACTTGATACTTTTTTCATTTCGCCGCTGCGCCGCACACTTAAAATCCCACGCTGCTGCGACACACAAACGGACGCTGACTTCGGCTACACACTGACGACACAGCGTTTCATTTGTCCTCGCCACGCACGCGCCGCCGGAACTCAATTATGTCGCAGGCAGCAACCCGAACTGACTCGTATGACACGCAGCAACGCTGACGCCAGCGTCAGCGCCACCGTTTTCCTGGTCGTTTTTGGGTTGACATATCTTCACTTGAGCTTTTGGCTCAAGTAATTCCACAAAACTGTTTGCACTGGCGGGCGTGTGTGCAGCTGTGGGATTTCGTGTATGTGTGGGTGTGTATGTGTGGGAAGCACTCATTGCCGAGCGTAAGCCAAGGAGTAATTTGAGTCAAATTGAGTACTAAAATTTGTAATTATAAACTTTTCGCACAATTACTATTATTTCTTGCCTTTTTCGTAATGGTTTGTGTTGTGCTAACCTGCTTTGCTTTCGGTTCTTCGCCTTTCATTGCATTTCAGGTTTTTTTTTCGTTTTTTGGCCTTTGCTTTAGAAAATTCCTTGAGCAATATTACTTGCTTCTTTTTCTTCAACTTTTTGAGGGTTTCTTAAGTATAATTGTATTGTATAATATAAAAGTATTGTGCGCTCTATATGCGCTTGGGTGCTTTTGGTCCTTGCTTTAAGGCATGATTACTTAATTTCGTATTTTCTTACACAGCTCGTGTATCCTTTTGCTTCGTATTGTCATTATTATTATTATCGGAGTGCATTGTTTAAAAAGCAGAAAGTATATATGGCAGTTAGAAACAATGAATTTTCCGTACAAAAGTGGTTCCTTTAAGGACATAAAAGTCGCCACAAAACTCTGAATAATTGCGCTGGACACTTAAATTATGTGCATACATAATTACTTCGCCACTTCTAGCAAATTCGTAACGAGAATGTCTCGGGCGCATGTGACTTTAAGGCATCGTTATAATTAAATTTGCCAACACTTGGCCGCCTTTTTCTTAAAGTCAGCACTTGTAATTTTTAATTTTCATATTAAAATTATGCAAAACGAAAATTGTTTTCCTCAGCAAAGAGTTGTTTTGCGTTCCTTTGATACCCAGCACTTCAGTCAATGTCAGGAAGCATATCACCGTTAAGGTTTGAGTGCCTTTGAGTCACATAATAGCCTCAATAATAACCGAAAGTATTCGTTGCAACAAAAGAATTATTATAGTCATATTTAACTCTATTTGACTAGTCTATAAGAAATACTATATATTCTTATATATAAAAATGAATCTCAAAATGTGTTGCTAAGCGCATAACTCAACAACGCCTGGACCAATTTCGCCAATTCTTTTTTCCAAATGTTCGTTGAGGTTCAAGGACGGTTTTTAGGGCAAGAAAATTTGGAATAATTGCCGCAAAACCCCCAAAAATAGCCCTTTTCTTTTTCCCATACAAACGAATGAATGTTGGTTTGTTAGTAACGGTAAGGGAGCGGCTGCACCAACCTTGATGAAATTTTCAGAGGTTGTTCTTTGTGGATCGGGGAAGGTTTAAGAATAAAAATACCTTATACTTTTCATGAAGAAAAGTCGGAAAATTGGACAATTGAAAAAAGTAACTTTTTTCCAAACAAAATTTTTTAGATTTTTTTTTGTTTTGTTTTTCAATATTTTAAATTATTTAATTCGTTCAATTTCGGTAGCTTGCTTTTTTATTCCGGCTATTCAAAAGAAAAATTATTGAAAATTTGTCAGTGAAAACTTTAATTGTGTTTCACGCAAAGTGATAAATTATAGATAGAAATTTGCTACGAAGCCACGAAGAGATCGCCATCTTTTTGCCATCAACGTATAGTAGCCCAAGGCAAGGCAAAAAGTACTCCTAGGATGCGATGACATACGTGCGGAAATATGGATCGCGGTCAATCAGCAAGCGATCGTCACGATGTCACCGCATGACTTTGCAAACAACAGTTACGATGTTTGATTGAATTTCTCTTGAAGCAACGTATACTACTGTGCCCAAAAAGGTGACTAAGGTGACATTGTATTTATTTTGAAAATTCTTTATTTATTCTTCCAAATCAATTTCATCCTCTTCAAAGTAATCCCCTCCCGATGCGTTGCACTTATACCAACGGATTTTCTAATCTTCGAAACACTGGTTGTTGTCACTTTCCGGGATGATCTTCAGTTCCGTCATCGCTGCGGCTTGAATCTCCTCTATCGTATAAAAACGGTGTCCCCGGAGCGGTCTTTGGATGGTGCATTATCGTAGTGTAAAAACCAAGAATTGTCTTTCCACAATTCCGGCCTTTTTAGGCGGATAGCGTTACGCAAACAACGCATAACGTTCAAATGATATTCCCTGTTGACTGTTTGACCGGTTGGAAGGAATTCATAATGCACAACACCACGATAATCGAAGAAAACAGTCAACATGACCTTGATTTTTGAGGGCCTTTGGCGCGATTTTATTGGTCTCGGCTCTCTTTTGGCACGATATTCGGTCGGTTGTTTCGGGGTCGTAAGCATAGATCCAAGTCTCATCGCCAGTTATAATGCATTTCATGACACCCTGGTAGTCGGAAAGCATGATTTCACATACTTCCAAAGTGACGCCTCTTTTCCAAAAAATTCAATGTTTTCGGTACCAGTCGAGATTTGACGCGCTTGAGACCCAAAACATCCTTCAAAATGGTATTGGCTGAGCCTTTCGATATGCCAACTTCATCAGCAAGGTCTCTAATTGTTAATCGACGGGTTTGCAACACCAAATCTGTGATTTGTTGAACGTGAGCTTCGTCGGTTGAGGTTGATGGTCACCCTGGACGCTCTTCGTCTTCGACACGCTCACGGCCGGCTTGGAACTCACTATACCACTTGTAAACATTTTTTTAGACATAGCCTCATCACCAAAGGCTTTCTGCACCGTCCTCAATGTACCCGCAGCAGAAAATTGATTCCGTAAACAAAATTTAATGCAAATTCTTTGCTCAACAAATTTCAACATCGCAAAAAACGAAATACTCACTATTAGCAGCCCACAAAACGACACGTATCTCAAACACTAATGAATATTTTGACATGAAATTTTACATAAATGTGACCGACAGTATCCACGTTTCTTTCGAAAGCACAAACTGGAAATAATGGATATCAACTCTATCGGCGTCGCTCACCAGACGACAATGGCAGAACATTCAGCACTCAATTTAGAAGAGTAAATATCAAAGTTGACAACACATGGATAGTACAACATTCACCATTATGGTCTAATTCACACTCAAAACTAATATCAAAGTTGAATATTGCACTTTGGTGAAATCGATAAAATACATACGTTTGTAATTACGTCACCAAAGTAAGCAACATGGCTGTTATTGGTCTTGATACATCAACTGCAATAAAGCGTTTTGTAGGATATTTATATTTTCAATTCATGAAAGTTTTCCGACTGTTGTGCGTCCCGCAGTTAATTTGGAGAATGGTCAAAAAGTGTATTTCAACCCACAGAATACAGTACAGCCAGTGGAAACACCGCCGGCAACAAAATTAACATTGTCGAGGTTTTTCTCAACTTTCGTCAGTGATCCCTTTGTGAGAACATTGCTCTATTCAGAAATACCTTGATATATTACGAAGAAAGCAAAGCCAACCAGTAGATGGACATCCAGGTGTGTCCTCAACTAATGCATTAGGACGAATTTACACAATCCACCCGAAAAACGGCGATTGCATCTATCTTCGGTTGGTATTGATTAATGCACGCGGTTCAACTTCATTTGGGTCATTGCGTAGTGTGAATGGTACGGTGTGGGCAATTTTTGAGAAGGAAGCCAGCAATTACAATTGCTGGAACGTGATAATCATTGAAATCAAACGAAGGACGATTCGCATAATTTTCGCGACGATCATTTCATCAGCCTTCAAATCCATGTCAATTATGGGATACGAACAAAAATGACATTGCCGAAGACATTTTACACCGTATTCGCTAAGAATTGGAAAAGGGAAAATTCCGGTTGATACTTCCGGTGGTTTGATATCAATTCCTTATCTTCCGTTTATCAATTCAAGAAAGATAAATTCATCACGAATGTTCGGACATTGGCCAAATTATCGTAACTACGATAGATGCCAAAAATGCCGATGCTGTTGATTTAAACTGGAAGATTCAAAGTCAAATTTCGGGAGACTTGCGCTCGCTGGTTGTGACGCAGCTTTCGAATACAAAGGGGCAGAATGCTTGATTCTACGAATTCCTCTGTGTCCCAACGATTTGCCATTTCAGTTCAAACGTATTTCGGTATAAAAGTATCTTGCTTACTAGGTATAGTACAGAGGACTTACGCTACAACGGAAACTCATTTAAAATTTCAATAGCGAGGCGAAAATAAGGCATTGGACAGGATGAGGCATTAACTTCTCCAGTTTTTTTTAGCGCGGACACATCAATTTTGTCCCATTCCGCCAACATTGCAAATCAATATACAATTCTACATTCTGGACTTGCCTTTTGACGAAAATGTTGCCAATAATATGAGTGAGCCACCATCATGAACGCGTCTCAGACGAAGATCATCTGGTCCGTCCAAATTAATTTATTTTCCTCACAGAAAATCACAGATTTGAATTGTTCGTCCCAAAATGTGCATTTTCCATGTCATTAGCAGACCACAAATAGAGAGAAAAACAATTTTGCACATGTGTATACTTATTTGACTGAGGTATCTAAATGACTAAGGGCGGAATTCGAAATCTACACACACTTCGGCCTCATTTCGCATAACTTGCTTGAAGAAGCGGTTGGCACTTCTTCCTGAAATAGCATAAAATAATTATATTAAACTTTTATGATTCAAAGTAATATTTTGAAGATGGGATATGTTGGGAAATAAGCTGTATGTGAGATCTTTAAACTAATCGCAATAATAAACAAAAAATAATTACACTTATAGTATGATAAAATATAATAAACGAACACCGAAGACTTCAGAATACCGTCAATCAACCGATGCAGTCGTCGTCACTTAAAGATCAAGCACTCCTTTCAGGAAGTTCTTAAAAAGCAGTAGCACTATAAAATATCCCGAAAATTCGTAAACTTTTGTGACCATAAAATTAAATTGAATGAGATAGTTAACAAATCATTTACGAAATTTTATGAAAGGAATTGCGATTAGTTCAGCTTTTGAATCGATCAAAAATTGCAATTTTCCGCAAAAAGATTGTGGACCACGAAGTTCCACACTATTGAACTGGTGTAAAATTTTTGGAAGACGGCTATCAGTTTGCCTCACTTTCAATATGGACAATACGCCAAGGAATATACTATAAGTATATTTTCATTAAAAACATTCCTTAGTTCTTCAATGTGGCGCCAAACTCTTTTCGGAAGATCTGGAATAATATTTTTATCCTGCACAGAGTATATTAAGTTTAGTACAAAGTCTGTAATATCCAGGAGGAAAAGACCCTATAAAGTATGTATGTATATATATATTTTGAGAAACGGAAATTGTACATAAAACGCAAAATATTTAATTATTCCTCAATATTTGTTTTGTGGCCTTCAAAGTAATCCCCACCAGATTTAATACACTTATACCAATGGCTTTTTCAGTCCTCGAAACACTTTCTATAAGCACTCTTTAGGACGGCCTTGAGCTCTTTCAGGGAATTTTGTTTTATCTCTTCGATATTCTGAAAACCGGTTCCATTCTAATGATTGCTCACTTCTTTGCAAGTCAAACTCATAACCCCATGTTTCATCGGCAGTTATAATGTTCTCTATGGATCGGAATTTACACGATCAATCATGTCCAAAGAGACCCGTTTATGGTAATATTTTACGAATAAATCAGTTTTATCGGGACGAAATATCCACCAAAATCATTCGAACGGACTCGCGAGCGATTTTGAGCTCTCTTGCCATCTCTATAACACTTTCAGTTGAAGAGGTCGAAAGTCGTCTTTAAAAACTTTGTACCACTGGTAGGCTTGTGATTTTGATGACACTGATCATCGTACAGTTTTTTCCAACATTCGGTGCAATCTGACATTTCCATTGGAAAGTTTGACATTTTTTAGCATAACATCACTCAGAACGTTTTGTCATTTAATTGTGAATTGTTTTATTTACAGGGAATTAAAGAATTAATCTCGGCCAAAAAATGGAATTAACTCGTGAACATTTTCGTGCGATCATTTTTCACAACTTTCGACGTGGATTATCACGACAAGAGTGCATCGATGAACTAAAATCTTTGTATGGCTATGAAGCACCATCCTATAGCACTGTGAAAAACTGATACAATGAATTCAATCGTGGCCGACGCTCGCTCAAAGACGAATTCCGTGAAGGTCGTCCAAAAACAGCCGTTGTGTCGGAAAATATCGATGCCGTACGTGAACTGATAATGCAAGACTGTCATGTAATATACCTTCAGATAGAGGCATGCCTAGGTATGCATTTCTCCCACCAGCATACATTCGATATTGCATGAACACCTGGCCGTAAAAAGGTTTATTCTCGTTGAATTCCACACAATTTGACAATCGCTCAAAAAAAAAAGGCTCGTGAGGATTGGTGTAAAGAAATGCTGAAAAAATACGTTCGCGGTGCTTCAAAAGACGTTTATGAGATCGTCACAGGTGACGAATCATGGATCTATGCGTATGAGCCCGAAACAAAACAGCAATCGACCGAGTGGGTCTTCCAAGACGAGCCAAATCCAAGGAAAGAAGCACTTCGTGGAAGAAGCACTTCGAAGCAAATAGTCGCCTGTTTCTTCGGCAAAACTGGTCATGTGGCGACTGTTCCGCTTGAGCAACGTAGGACACTCAATTCTGAGTGGTATACCACCATTTGTTTGTTAGTTAAGAACAGTACCAATTTTTAAATGACATTTACCCGAGTAATTTAATTACAATTTCCGGTTGCCTTGTCGTCCCAACGTATATAAATGATCTGTGTGAAGAGCTGAGTTTATTCAGTCACATCCGTATGTAATGTATATACGTGTTCCTAAGATATCGATCTGAAATTGCTTTCACCTTTTTCTCCTCAGAAGCTGCACATTTCTCAGAACCAGCTGCCATACAAACTGACCTTTACGGATGAAGTTCTTATATTGAAAATTTTGTTATTACACGAGATATCTTCACCAAATTTGGTTCAAGTGAACTCCGAGCAAACTATTCAAACCAGGACTATAGCATACTATAACTGCCATCGAAATTAAGATAGCCAACGAACAATAACGAAAAATATTCGGATATTTTCAAACTCAATTGGTCTTCTATGTTTTATTGTAAAACAGTCACTGAACAGCATGGTTATGAAATTACAGAGCGTTCGGACAACAATCCCAAATAACTGTTAAATAACATCCTGTTTTAAAAATTTTTGGAATAACTTGAAAAACTCTTTATTTACATACGTAAATAGAAAACAAGAAAAATTGTTAACTTCGGTATTTATTTTATTTCTTCAGTCTGTATGGCAGCTATATGCTATAGTTGTCCGATATCGGTGGTTCGACCAAATATGTAGCTTCTAAGATGCGTACAAATAAATTATTATTAAATATTATTTTGGTGGGCAACTGCCTCGTTTTCTTTATTTCTTCTTCTTAAATACAATATTTTGTTTAAGCCTAGATACAAATATTAATCTTACATTCTTGGAAGTATATCTACAATCCACTTAAGATAAACCATATGTTACAAGTGGAAAGGTTCAACTTATAATCTATGAATTACATCTTGGGACCATTAAGGCGGACTTTATTGGCAAAGTACAATGTTTCATGTTTCGTTCTAAAAAGTACATATCCAATCGACTTAAAACGGACCATATGGATCGTATGTAAGTGTCATGTTACATATTTAAGACAAATAATAGATATGTTCATGTAATATGAACTGGTGTTAACTTACATATGTACTACTGTGCCCAAAAACGGTGACATTTGAATTTAAACTGCGTGCGTCGAAGGATTTGGAGAATTATTTTCTTTTTTAGGTTGGTAGTACTGTCAGTTACATTTATGTCAAATTTCATGTCAAAATATTCTTTAATGTTTGAGATACGTGTCGTTTTGTTAGCTGCCAAAAGTGAGTTTTTCGTTTTTCGCGATGTCGAAATTTGTCAAGCAAAGAACTTGCATTAAATTTTGTTTACGGAATCAATTTTCTGTTGCGGATACGTTGAGGATGGTGCAGAAAGCCTTTGGTGATGAGGCTATGTCTAAAACAAATGTTTACAAGTGGTATACTCGTAGTGAGTTCCAAGCCGGCCGTGAACGTGTCGAAGACGAGGAGCGTCTAGGGCGACCATCAACCTCAACCGAAGAAGCTCACGTTCAACAAATCAAAGATTTGGTTCTGAAAAACCATCGATTAATTAGAGACTTTGCTGATGAAGTTGGCATATCGAAAAGCTCAGCAATACCATTTTGAAGGATGTTTTGGGCCTCAAGCGCATCAAATTTCGACTGGGACCGAAAACATTAAATTTTTTGGAAAAAAAGGCGTCGCGTTAAAGTGTGTGAAACGAAGTTTTCCGACTACCACGGTGTTATGAAATGCATTATAACTGGCGATGAGACTTGGATCTATGCTTACGACCCCGAAACAATCGATCAATCGAGCGAATGTCGTGCCGAAAGAGAGCCGAGACCAAAAAACTCGCGCCAAAGTCGCTCAAAAATCAAGGTCATGTTGACTGTTTTCTTCGATTATCGTGGTGTTGTGCATTATGAATTTCTTCCAACCGGTCAAACAGTCAACAAGGAATATTATTTGAACGTTATGCGTCGTTTGCGTAACGTTATCCGCCTAAAAACGCCGGAATTGTGGAAAGAAAATTCTTGATTTTTACACCACGATAATACACCATCCCATACTGCCCTCGTAATTCGTGATCATTTCGCCAAAAACTCAACCCATATCGTTCCGCAACCGCCGTATTCACCCGATCTGGCGCCGTGCGACTTCTGACTGTTCACAAAGCTCAAAAGACCGCTCTGGGGACACCGTTTTTATACGATAGAGGAGTTTTAAGCCGCAGCGAAGACGGAACTGAAGGCCATCCCGGAAAGTGACTACAACCAGTGTTTCGAAGATTTGAAAATCCGTTGGCATAAGTGCATTGCATCAAGAAGGGATTACTTTGAAGGGGATGAAATTGATTTGGAAGAATAAAGAATTTTCAAAATAAATACAATGTTCATTTATATATATTTTTCAAATGGTCTCCACGTTTCCATCTGGGTGTTACAAACTTCGTGGCAAACTTGATATACACTGTTTAGGGTATAATGAATAAAACTCTCCTAATGAATTATTTACACACAACAACATTTGAGAGCATTCCAACAATTCCGCGAATTAGCAAATTTTGAGAAGGGTGGCCCATTTTTCATAAATGAATTTCTGCTTTGAATAGTTTTCGCATTTTTTCCAACTTTGCATATTTCAGCAGCATCTATTATTCCGCCTGACAGCAATTGCCGGTGTTGGCAGCGTAGCATGACAGGGCTATGCCCACGTACGTGGCCTGGCTGATTGTTTCGGCGGTTGATTTTGGTACTTGCAAATAGCTTCGATGCCATTAATGCATATTTTAATTGGTAGTAAAATTCCAAAATGCAACAATGGCGAATAACATTTTAGCGCTACTCTCACATAAACCCAGGCATCCTGTCGTTTGCGTCAGCTGCACATGCACTTAGCTTTGTGGAGAACATTGTTACAGCGCGCTCGCGCGGCCACCACATCCACATCCGCTTCCGTTTCCGTCTTTCGCCCGCCAAAGCCGCAACACCCGAACGCCATTCTGCGCCAATATTTTTGTTAGCAATTTGCGCTCGCGGATATTTTGTTAATAATGCAACATGTGTTTATGTTTTTGTTTCTGCTACAGCTCCAGCTCTAGCTCAAGCTCCGGGTGCGCGCTTAGTGCGTTGCTGTTTGGTTAGTGTGGCGCGCAGTCACTTGGCTTAAGTGAGGTTGCAACTCATACACACCCAATCGCACTTAACAATTAACATACTATAAATATTTTCACTGTAAAAATGTGTTGAGCAGTTCGTGTTGTTTACCAGCACTTGAGCAATTATTAGCGACAAAAGTGGCAAAGTTGCAAAGTAGCAAGCGAAAAAACACATTTTGCTATTTCAGTTGCGGCTGAGGCGGTTTCCGTTTTATTCTGTTATAAAGTAATTGCGCAAATATTTATACAGGGTGCAGTAAGTTAAGCAGTTTCACTAGAACGTGTATGCAACAATTAATTTTAAGTTCAGGATTTTTGAACTGATAAGTCCAACCTGGGCTTACACTTCTATCGACATTTCTTCTACCTTTTTTCCTAGTTAAACAATTTGTAAACCTTAAAATTTCATAATAATTATCCTAAACTCTTCTTCGATCTTTGAACTTTGTATAAATTTAAAGCGACCCAACACTGGCGACACTTTTTCTTCTTCTTAATTGGCGTAGACACCGCTTACGCGATTATAGCCGAGTTAACAACCGCGCGCCAGTCGTTTCTCCTTTCGCTACGTGGCGCCAATTAGATATTCCAAGCGAAACCAGGTCCTTCTCCACCTGGTTCTTCCAACGGTGGGACCTTCTTCTTCTGCTTCCCCCGGTGGGTACTGCGTCGAATACTTTCAGAGCTGGAGTGTTTTCGTCCATCCGGACAACATGACCTAGCCAGCGTAGCCGCTCAATGTCGTCGTATATCTCGTACAGGTTCTCGTTCCATCAAATGCGATATTCGCCGTAGCCAACGCGCAAAGGACCATAAATCTTTCACAGAACTTTTCTCTCGAAAACTCGCAACGTCGACTCATCCGTTGTTAACATCGTCCAAACCTCTGCACCATACTGCAGGACATGAATAATGAGTGACTGATAGAGTTTGGTTTTTGTTCGTCGAGAGAGGACCTTGCTTCTCAATTGCCGACCCAGTCCGAAGTAGTACCTGTTGGCAAGAGTAATCCTGCGTTGGATTTCCAAGCTGACATTTTTTGGGGTGTTTACGCTAGTTCCAAGATAGACGAAATTATCTACAACTTCACACTGGCGACACTGGCTCACAAAAAGAAAAAAAATTGGCGCAGAGATAGTGTCAAGTTTTGGACTAAGTGTCTTTTGGTAAAACTAAATTATTTTTAACTTTTTTTCCTACGTGTCCTTTCCGATCTGGGCTCCCTTTTGAATATTGGATGTAGTGAGTACTTTAGCTAGTTCTTTTTGCTAACTTATCGGAACGTTTGTGTAAATATATTTGTTAACGGATTTTGTGATAAGTACCTGTTTTTCTTATTTTAATTCAAAAATTATGGATGAATGCAAGCCATGGATACCTCAAATGGTTTATAAAATATGTTGTGAATACTTGAGACAGTGGATCAGCGGTCAACAAAACTAAAAGAGGGGTATCAAAATATAGCACTCGTGTTAGTCAAAGTCAAATATAATGAAAACCAAAGGAGTATTCTTGTTGATCTTAAAATGGTCAATTTCTTATTAGGACAGCAGAGTGGATAACACAACTACCCATGCACATAAAACTGGGCTTAATAAAACAATTTGTTAAGACGTTAGATGAAGGATAATTACTGGTCTAAGCATAGAAAAGTTAAAAGATAAGAACATTAATTAAGGATACTGATTTCTTAAGTTTGCTGAATGATTTGGAACAAGCTACGTGGACTTCGTTTGTCCATCAATGTACCCTACCTCCACCACAGTCATCTGCATCAATTTCCAGATAATCTTGGAGTCTATAGCGAAGAACAAGGGAGCGGTTTCACCAGGACCTAAGAACCGTAGAGGAGAGGTATCAAGATCGATGGGATCGATATGTGATGGCCTACCAGCAGCAGGGGTATGCAACGCGATTGTCCTAATAAATCTCATACACGAAAGTCGCGAAAAAGAAAATTTTTGTATACATGATAATTTAATTAATGTTTTTTTCTTTCTAAATTTGGTTTTTTGAAAAAAAAAATCGAAATCGCTTTATTTGTTTTTCATAATATTCTCCATTAAGATCTATGTACTTTTGAATGTGTTTGAACGAATTGTAGAAACACTTTTGCCACTCTCATTGAGGAATATCCAAACATGCGTTCTGAACACATCAACCGCGTCTTCAGATGCCGAGAAATGTTAACTTATTAAAAGCTAAAATGAAGTTACTCGGTGCCAAGTCAGGACTGCCCGGTGAACGACTCATCAAATCGATATTTTCAGTACACAAAAAGGCAATTGTTCCAATCAATACGAGTATGTGAGGGCTGGCATTGTCGTGGTGAAGAATGACCCACCTAAGTTTGCCTGATTTCTCGAAAGACAGCTGACAAACAAATAGTTTTGGAACATTCAAAATTTACTACTCTGCATTTTCCCAGTGATATGGTTCCGAAACATTCAGTATTTCTAAAAAGGCCCTGCCTCTATGACGTGTTTCGAAACACCGCTATAGTATTTCTTCATTTCTCCCAACCAATCGGCACTAGCCAAATTGTGTGGGATATAAAGTGAAGAAATTTTCAAGGTCAAATTTCCATGCAATATAGAATGAATGCTGGGTCCAGTAATGCCTATAGTTGTCTCAATCTTGTGATCTGGCAATATCAGTTTTCACACAGCAACAATAGTTTCCGGAACAACAACTTATTTGGACGACCTTCACGAAATTTGTCTTGGAGTGATCCACGACATAGATTGAGTTCATCATACAATCGATAAGCTCTAGTCTTTGATGGAGCTTTATCGCCGAAAATTGAATTATGTTAATCGATTGACAGTTGATGAGTAAACCCCCGTCGAAAGTTGTAAAAAATAATTGCACGAAAATATTCGCGATTTAATTCCATTTTCTGGTCGACAAGAATATTTTAAGTTACTGTAAGCAACACAAATAGCGCTAGTATGTTAAAACGTTTTGAATATGTATACCATCAAAAATGTTAAACTTTACGTTGACGTTGTGAGTTTGAAGATTGCAACAGGAGAGTTGTCTAATCCCGAAATATATTATAAAAGGCAATCTACTACGTACGAGATCTTCATACTAATGGTTCAATTTGTATACCGGCTATATGCCATAATGGTCCAATAACAGAAGTGGTATATTATTTTCAATGTAAAACTCTTTCGGTGTGTTTTACTGTATTTAAGGTTTCCAAAATATGTGGAAGCTACCAAGCACTTATTAAATATCTAAGCAATGCAAAATCGAGGTACCGACATTAAGTTTATCCATTTTATTCAAAACGGGCCTCATGTAGTTGCCTAGTTGATAATTTTTATATACTTGCAAAAAAATTGCCCGAAAACCTTAACGTCTAGCACCAAAATATTGATCTTCATTTATGGTATATAAAAACATAAATACGTAGACAAATTAATAACTCATCAAAAATGGTTTCCCTTACACAAAATATAAAAAAATTTATGAGAGGCGTCTGCTAACGAACCTTGCCCTCGTTTTAAATAAAAAACAAAACTCGTTGAATCAATCCATGGAATTTATTTTATTGAGTTGAAATTACCTGCCCGAAACAAAAGCAAATATCCCATGCGAAATTCGTTGAAATATTAATTGAAGTGCTGCACAATTTTTTTTCAATGCTCAAAAGCCGCCAGCGGGTGAGAGAACAGCAGGTTTGCCATCGCGGGAATAATCGCATGCAAAAACCAAATATTTTTTGGCCTATTTTTCATGCATTCGGATCAAAGAGTACACTTCAGATAATATTAATTTCAACAGATTTCACGCTGCATCACTTTCACCAACCTTTCCATTTTCATTAAATTTTACTCACATGCGATTAAAACTATAAAGCCGGTTTATTTTTGCTTTTTGATGGATATTTCTTTCTAGAGTAGAGTTTCTATTGATTTAATCGCTGTTTTTGCGATTTTATGCTTTTGTTTCTGTTGTGTTGAACTTTTATTTATTTTTACTTTTTCGTATTTGATAGTTTTTGTGGCGCGGAAGTTTTTCCCGGAAAGCCATAAAATTATTTCAAGTGTGCCAATTTTAATACATAAATGTTATATGTTGTCTAATTCAGCTAAGCTTTCCAAAAATTATTTTAATACATATATCGATTTAGTAATTACAGTATATTTTTCGTTTGCATTTTTTGGAGTAATCTATCGAGGAAAACATATTAATATCTAGGCTGTTGATAGTTTGTTATCTTTTTAGTAAAGACTCCACACTTTTGCTTTATCTTTCACCATGTTCTGAAGTAATCTCTCGTGGAATAAACTAAGAATTTTACACTGTCTATAGTCTTTTGAGAGCAATATTCTGATTACTTCACCTAGTTTTACACCTTGTTTTACCTATCGCCTTCTCTGAAGTGATTTATATTGGAACAAAAATTTATCTCTTGGCTGGTAATACTCTCATGCCAAAAATAATATATTAACCTTCCCCAACTTCTGACGAAATTTTTCGAGCAATAAAAGTTGAATTCTAGGCTCTAGATAGATTGTTAAAAGTAATATTCTGTCGTTAGTAACTTTATTTCAACTTTAGTCATATTCGGAACTTATCTCTCAAAGATTTGTCGAGTCCGTAGTTTGTTAAGAGCAATATTCTCTTGTTTCAATGATTCATTTACTCTGGTTTATCCTTCGTCAATACTCAATTGAGATTTATATTCACTTTTAGCAAAGGTTCCTTTACTGTTTTTGGTTTTCAAAATCCTCTGAAGTAATCTCTCGAGGAATAATTATAGAACTTCAGTTTTCTTATAGATTTTATTTGAATGTTACATAAGTATCTCAATTCTTCTTGTACCTCAATTTTTCTTTTACTTTTTTCATTATTCATTCCCTTTCAATGTACTACAACTACGCTTTCACCATTCCTTCCATCTAAATATTCTTCTTACTCTAGTATTTTTTGCAACCTTTTTTCTATAATTTTCCTCTTTCCTTTTGAGTTGGTTTTCCTTGCTTTTCTCCTCAGTTTTTTCGCCAATTTCTCTCATATAAAAGTTTCTATTAAATACGCTTGCAATCTCCTTGAACATTATTCTTTTACAGAAAATAACAAAATTCTAAAACAAACATGGATCATGTCAGCAGGAAATTACATTGGACGCCAATTTCACGGTGGCACAAACATTGCAACCACTGCAGGTGTTAGAAGGTACTGTTAGCATCTGGATGTATTAGATAGAATCTTCAAGAGCAACTAAGCGGGGACTAAGCGGAGAGTGAAGTGCCAACTGCCAACTGCCACCAAGTGAAGCTGCCACCTTTGCTGTGGCAGCGAAAATTCCATGGAGGCGGAAAATCAGTGGCAAAACAAAGCGGAGCTTTGAACTTCCTCTTGGCGACGCTCGTCACCTCAGGGGCACTTCCCGAATGCTTTTGTGACCGCGAATTCGGTATGTGTGTAAGAAAGAAGGAACGCACGCAACGCCAGAATATCCGAGTAAGTAGTAATGCGTGTATATACTTTTTGATCTAGGCATAAGTGTGAATGCATGTATGTATTTGCGCCAGTGCAAATGTGTAAATAATTATAACGGTTCACTGCAATAACAGCAACGTGCGGAAACAATGGTCAACAAAAAGTGCCCAACAGTGGAAACAATAACACAGGTCTCACAACTAGATTCGGATACAGTGGAGTATATCGGAATCCAGTCGGTTTGACAACAATTACTTGAATTTTATTCAGTTTGATTAGCGATGTCATAATGAAGAGCAAAAAGAATGGAAATCTATAGCCAAAATAATGATTCGCTATAATCGCCCAGAAGAGTCGGTAATTCGAGCAACGCTGACTCAGTTTCACACCACCTTTACTCTATTGGATAATGCGCATTCTCCAAGACACCGCACAGTGCGCACCGATGACTCCAGTTCACCATCGCCATCGCGTGAAAGATTTTGCGGAACTATTTCTTTTTTTTTTACGGGAACGACCATCAAGCGCGTCGAACGTTCGGGTAATGAGCCTAAAGTGAGATATCCACTGAATCCGATTTTTACAAAAGTATTTGTTTATCTATAAAGCTCACTTTTAGTTGAATGGAAACGTCAATAAACAACATTTTCCAATTTGGTGTTATGATAATCCACAAGCCATTGCTGAGATGCCATTATATCCTCAAAAGTTACTGTTGTGATCTATGGGCAGAAGGCCATAATGTTACTATCAATGAGGAAAGTTATAGAGTCATTAACATTTCTTTCGTGCCTGAATTGGTGGATATTGATGTGGACGAACTTTTTTCCAACAAGTCAGCGTTTCATGCCATTCAACCATCGATATTGTTCTTTTTTGAAAGAGGCTAAAATAATCGATTTCGCTGACAACATTGCTGTGGCAATAGCAACCAAGTTGCCTAAAACCCAAACTGTATTTATGTATACTTACATCCCAGAAAATTAAAAATTGGCTAATTTCATCGAAACTTCCGCTAGCCGGGCGGAAAACATAAGCAGTCCTGATCATAAACAGGAAAAAACTAGAGACCACTACTCTAACATTCACGGCTATACAATTAAGATACAGCCATCGCTAAAATACTTGGGCGTGTTACCGTAAATGGTGCGAGACTCAAATACAAGATACACATAGAAAAAACCTGTGAAAAAACTGCCGAATCATATCGGCCAACATAGGCGGGTCAAATCAAGACAGACGGTTACTTTTAGTAAAAGTGAGCCTATCAACCGGCACCGGTATGGGTGCAAGCAGTGGCGTAGCTACAACTTCGGCCGCCTAGGGCCAAGGCTGTTCTGCCGCCCCACTTTATCTACCCACCTACAAGTTTCATGAGGTGATTCGAACAGAAGTGAATTTTTACAAAATATCTTCGATATTAAATATACAATAATTTAGGAACTAGAAGTCACGCAAATATATTTATTTGTTATTCAGATTCTTACACTGTAAGTGTACTCTTTATCTTTTATAATAAATTTGTAAAAAAATTTGTTGAGGGATTTTTCTGAATATTAAAAACAGCGAAGATCGTTTTGACCCGCCCAAGACTTTGCGCCCGGGGCGACGGCCCCTCTCTACGCATTTTCTTTTATTGCCAGAAATTTAATGTAGAAAGAATTCTACTAAAACTGCAGATATCATAACTCGTATATCACCGGATAACATACCACCGAATATGCTGCGATGTAAGCAGGTGTGGCTCACCCGGAAAGTTATAATAGAACTTCGAATCAACGAAATAAGATCAACAAATATAAAAAAATATGAGATATTTAGGTCATTTTGTTAAGCTTACCTTATGAAGAAATACGAGGTGTGTTCAAAAAGTATCGCGAATCGTAACTGACAGTTTGGCTGAAAACAACACACTAATGATGCCGCAGCCACCTTATTCCCCAGATCTGGCCCCCTGTGACTTTTTCTTGTTCCCTTAACTGAAGAGGCCCATGAAAGGACGACGTTACGTTTCTCTTGACGAGATAAAGACGGCATCGAAGGAGGAGCTGAAAAATAAAAAAAAAAAAAAAAATGATTTTTTGAAGTACTTCGAAGATTGGAAAAACCGTTGGCACAAGTGAATAATATCTCATGGGGATTACTTTGAAGGGAACAAAATAGATATTCATGAATAAATAAATAATTTTTGAAAAACACAAAATTCGCGATACTTTTTGAACACACCTCGTACTTAACTGTAGTACCCCAAGATAGGTACCAAGCTTACGGAGTACTGAGCGTACGGCATGAATCGTGCATGCTGCCACAAGCTGCAGCATCTTCTAGAAGAATCCCCCTTCAGTTAAAAAAAAATCCATTTCTGGGGTTATGTGAGTCGCTTATAAACGTAGATAAGTCCGAGACAGTTGACGCGTTAGGAAAGAATATTCGGCGTGTTATTGCTGAGTACACCTCCATTTGTTGAAAAAAAAGTGGGCTTCTCGTCTGGAATAAAATCTATTTTCAAACAAATTTTTGTATAATAAAAACAATTGTGGGCATAAATTTTTTATTTCTTCTTGAAAACCACATGTCTAAAAAGCTCTCTTAAAATATGTTTTCATAACCGAAAATTTCAAATTTGATAGTTCGCGCCCACTGTGCAGTTGCGTGTTATAAAGAGGAGGCGCTGTAGAAAGCTTTTCATATTTTTAGTGCTTTGTAGCGACATTTGAGCCAGCTAAAAAATACCAAAATCATGAAAAATAGCTAACAACTTCCCGACGCCAACAGTCAAACAACAACTCAGTATGAAAGGAATACACACACACACATTTATATACATACGTGAGCGCCACTGAAAGAGTAAGCTTTTGCATAAATAATGACTTTTGTAATAACAGATGTGCATGTGTGTGTGAGTGTTCGCGAGCGAGTGTGAAATTCACTTGCAAAGCCGTTTTGTAAAATTAAAAATAAAATACCTGCAACAGAGTAGGGCAATCCAAACGCCAACAACACATTGCCACCGAAAGCTTATGCACCGCACCTAAGCGATATAAAGCACACACGGCAAAGCGAAGACAAGCAAAACGGCATAATGGAAGAAAAACAAAGTGGGATTTCATAAAACGTGCATATGTGTGTGTGTGTGGTAGTATAAAGCAAACACCCATCCAACATACACACATATACGTGTAGAGCATTTTGGATGGATGTGAGGTGGCGATTATACTAGGAATAGCTTTTGTTTTTGTTGCCGCATAGCTCGCTGGATGGTTTAACGTTGAACCAACTACCAGACCTCATACCACTCACTCACTGTGCCACAAACTCCAACAAGACTCAGACACCCACACATGCACTGATTGCTCCTTTGTAAGTCATGTGTGGCAAATACACATGTATATGCCACATACGTTGTGTCGTGTTAACGAAGGTCATTAGAGTGCAGCGGAAATTATTTAATGTCATGCAGTGGCACCAGGAAGCACCAACTCGCAACACCAGCTGCAACAACATCGCACAAAGTGCCAACACACACTACTCCACTGCCACTATCTGCACTTTACCCACGGCTTTCAACAACAAAACAACAAAGCCAACAACATTTTTAGGTTGAAAGGATCGTGCTCCCGCTGCTCCTGCTGCCGCTGCTGCTACTGGCGGTGCTGCTGTTGCAACGTGCAAAAGTGCATAAACTTATGAAATGAAAAATTATTGTAGAATTATGCACCGCAGGTGGCGAGCTGGCGCACAGCTTGTGCTCATCTACGCCAGCGTACGTACGAGCGTGCGGAAGGAAGGCAAGCAGTAGCGTACTTGTGTCCTGTTACTCTTAAGCGCCGGCACACACGCTTCGTCATAAAAGCAAAGTGCACACACACATACAAGCACGCATGAAAACACCGCTATAAAGTGTGCTGGAAATAAGGAAGGACTCAGGCTCCAGCTGCAGTGCGGCTCTCTGCCATTAATGATGTCCGCAGCATGTTGGTGAATTATGCATAAACATGGCTGCTTACTGGCCTACCTGCCGAAGTGCATTCCATACATACATCCACGTGATATATAAGTGTGTCTTTGTGTGTGAATTTATGTTTGTTACAAAGCGGATCTTACGGCTCGATGAGTGGCTGCTTGCCTGAATAGTCGCCCAGCGACAGAAACGACTAATGCAGTTGACTAAATATGAGGCAAAAATCCGAGGAACAAAGCTCTCAACTATACAAGTTAGCTCTGAACCCAGTAAACGCTCACGATTTTGGTTTAACAAGAGCAAAAACAGAGGCATTAAATACCGAAGATGTCGGCCAAATTACGATCTTATTCATGAAAATAATATCTAATATTTTGGTAAATATCGACTTATTTTTATATATAAAA
>CM050323.1:3111903-3200276 GCA_027475135.1 Bactrocera correcta | reverse complement strand
AGTTCTTGAGTGAGAGCAATTGTTTGCGGATTCAAGCTCAAATCCTTTTTCAAAATCCACCAGGTTTTAGTCGTGGTCCCAATTCGTGAGAACGTCTTGAATTCGAAAAAATTGCGGTCTTCAGCAACACTTGCCTGAACGGCAGCAATATTTTCATTACTTCGAGCGATTCTTTGTCTTATTAAATTTTCAACAATCTGACGAATAGCGAGCACAGCAGGACGATTATTACAATTGAAAAACGATTATTTTGCTAATAAAATTGAATAACTTGTAAACGTTGTTCTTGATTTATCTTTCCATTATAAAATTGTAAACATTACTGAATAGAATGAAACAAATATAGGTCATGATATATTAAAAATGGCCGCAACGACACTTAGAAATCATATCATCTCTATTGGAAACCACCGTATATGGGAGCTGAGCGAAATGTTGACCCCATTTTACTCATTTTTGTCACACAGAATTCTGTTATATTTGTAAAAAGTGGCGTGTAGTCCGATTTCGTTTATTTTGCACAGTAACACAGAAAACTCAGAAGATTGCTATATATCGAACTTAGTTGAAATCGGTCGGTTAAGTCCCGAGATGGGTATGATGTACTTCTGCTTTCATCGCCCAATTTTGACTACGGTTCCCAAAACGTTCTCTCATATAAACTTCGGTGCAACCCTTGAATAAATTTTTCTTTCTATATAAAGACTTGATTATAATCGATCAGTTTGTATCGCATATATAGTATATGTATATTATATACAGCTTATAGCCGTAGTGTTCCGATCTGAGAAATTTGTACCTCCGAAAAACTTCGTGAAGATATCTCGACCGATGGTCCAGATTGTATGGCAGCTATATGCTATAGTAGCTCGATATCCATGGATTCGAAAATTGAGCAAGTTCTTGAATAGAAAAAGACATGTACAAAATTTTGAGAGGATTACTCAAAACCTGAGGAACTAGTTCGAGTATGCATATATTCGGATCATTTTTGTTTGTAGTATATGTATATATTTAATGGGATCTCCAATGTTTCGTTCGGGGTGTTTCATCGAAAACTTTATACTCCTTGTTCAGTGTATAACCATATTAAAATAGATATTTGTTTCCTGTCGACTTTGAACTGGTATGAGACTAGTATATTTCAGCAATCTATACTTCCTTCTATAACAAAGAATGGCAGTCAGTTAGCTATTTGTTTCACACTACTGTATTAGGTTAGGTTAGATGGCTGATCAAAGATCGCACGTGGACTATACGTAGTCTTTTGTGATGCCATAGAAAAAAGAACTCCCGTGTTCGAACTTACAGATCGGCAAAACGCTTGGTAGCCGATACAAATTTGCAAAGGCGCTTGATATCTACACCCACCAGTTCGGTAGGATGTCTGAAGCTATGTACCCCCAAGTATGTGAGCCTTAACCTTCCGAATGCGGGACAGTCAAGAAGGAAGTACTGGCTAGTTTCCGCCGCATTTTCTTCAAAGCAGCTTTTGCAAGCAGCATCTGTAAAGAGTCCGACTACTAAAAAGAGGCTAGCCTTACTGAGGGCGAAGAGATCATTAGATCTTCTGTGATCTATCTTGGGCCAGAATGCTTTTGCGACCGCGCAAGTACCAGTGCTGGCCCATCGTTGACCAAGCATCCCAGCTTTCCAGTAGTAGGACACAAGAGGACACCGGAGCACCGACCCGTTCCCATTCTACCGATAGTGGCTCTAGGGTGCCCTTCCTTGCTAGCTCATCAGCTCTGCAATTACACGCCATTCCGCTGTGGCCCGGCACCCATACAAGCCTTATAGTAAATACTGTCGCCGCCAGGGACAGTACCGCCAGACACTCCTCAACCAGCCCTGAACGTACTGTGAATGAATTCAGGGCTAGTATCGCTGCTCTGCTATCTAAGTGAATTTTCACTTCCCTGAAGGTGGACACCCTCGGGAGTAGCAGATCTGCTTCTACCTTGATGGCTGCAACCTCAGCCTGGAAGACACTGCAGTAGTCGGGAAGTCTGAAACTAGAGCTGATAGAGAGCTCCCGACATTAAACCCCTCCACCAACTTTCCCCCCAAGCTTTGACCCATTCGTAAAGAAGCTTACTGCCCCTCTCCTCCAACGGCTTCTTCCCACCCATAACTCCCTCTTCGGTATATGGGTAGAGAAGAAAACGTGACAGTTTGATATGGCGACTCCATGACCCAGATGATCCGGTATGCAGTCAAAGCTTGTAAGGATGTCTAAGTGTTCAGAAGCACGCTCTTTTAGGAACCCAGATTCCCTCAGCCTAATAGCCACTTTTGCGGCCATACACCTTCCGGCAATGTCCACGGGCGTTATGTCAGAATTGCATTAAGTGCCACGGTTGTGGTGGATAAGCGCAGCCCTTTTAACGCTTTCGAGTTTCTTAGCAAGTGTGATCTTCTGTAGACCCCTTTCTCCACATAAAGACTCCATAGAACATTATGGGCTTTACTAGGGTGTCATAGAGCCAGAGGACCACTTTCGGTGAGAGGCCCCAGCTTTTGCCGATAGCTCCTCTACAGCATTTTAAATGGCAATCGATCCCCTTTTGGCTCTCTCCTCGACATACTGTATTAAATTGTTACATTTGACTGCTGGGTATACCATATACCATTTTCTATGCTGACTCATGCGGTCATGTGTCCATATGCAATGCGAGTGCTTGTGTATATATGACTACTAGGGTGATTCAAAAATTTTTTTTTTTCGATTGGTACTCGAAAAAATAGGTTCCTAGACACCTCTAAGAAAGCCTCCCCAAAATATGCTGAAAAATAGGTTCCTAGGCACCTTAAGAAAGCCCCTCCAAAAACCTATGAGTTTCATCATTCAAAAAAATTTTTTTTTTTTTATTGAGTAATAAAATTAATAAGAAATAAAGAATTTTTCCAAAAATAATCAAACTTTAACTGTTAATATTTTAAACGGTTGGGTTTACGAAAAAATCATAGAGACTTTTTTGTAAAGCATTCAATTTCCTAAAAAACCAAGGAAAAAGATATTTTTTCAAAGTTGGAAGTGAGATATAAATTTTTCTATCTGATAATAAGAAAAAATAGAAAATGTATGTGGGGGGGGCCTTTCCCCGTTACAATTAAAAACTCATTTTGGAAAAGCTTTCTTAGAGGTGTCTAGGAACCTATTTTTCCGAGTACCAATGAAAAAAAAAAAAAAAAAAATTTGAATCACCCTAATGACTGCAGTGTGTGTTTGTGCACTATACTGTCAGTAGAGAGCCTCTGTCGTTCTTTACCCACTGCCTGTACGCCTATGCCAGTGATATATGGCCAACCTTTGACATCTTTGCAACAATTGACAGGCTGTTGCAGATTATGTTTTCTGCTTTGTTGCGACATTTTTTATGTTGTCCATTATAATGGCAGGGTGGCTAACTCGCACACAACTACATAAATACCATATAACATATACATACAAACATAGTATATCTGCTATGTGATGCCTGCTGCTGTGTGTGAGTGTGTGCGTGCGTTGTAGTCCCTTCAGTTTGTCCATGTGACAATTAATTTATTTTATAAATTTTGCAGCATTTGCAACATAAATTAAAAGTAGAATTTATTGTTGTTGCTAGTTTAGTTTTACAAAGCCTTTGCTTATGCTTCTTCTTCTTCTTCAGCCTTTATTTTAATGTGATTGTGTTGTGAAGAGTGTCTTGTCAACCGTTATTTATTTGCTTGCCAGCATTATGTATTTCAATATGTGTTGTTGTTTTGATTTGGCTTTGTTTTTTGTTTTACTCACATTGTTTTTGTAGTAAAATATTTCTTTTGTTTGCTGGAAAGTTCACATAAAATATGGTAATAACATGTGCAACTTTTTAATTTATTTTATGCATTCATTTTAAATGAAACGAAATGGATTTGCCTTTGTTCGGCGGTGAGTGCGGCAGCGGCGGCGGTGACGACGGTTTTTGCCGCATACACACACATTCATAAATATAATATGTAAATACACACACATACTATACATAGGTATATGCAAATACCGTTACACATACCGTTACGCGTAAGACACTTTAACCTTTTAAGTTTTAATTTCATGCCATTTTATGTGCTGCCTGCTGTGGTTGTAGTTGCCGCAATTGCTGTAGTCGTTGTTGCTGTTGTTGTTGCCTTATGCCACGAAAGTTTTCCATCGGCGCTTCGATATTTGGTTGCAGTTTTTTTTATGATTTACGTTCGACATTTTTTCACGCTTCATTCAATGGAGACTCCACGCACGAACATGGACATGGAGAGCGGGTTGGCGGCGGTGGCGGCGAAGTGGTCGGAAGTTGGCTACGCCTTTTTAACAGCGCATCCGTTTTTGTCGCTCCCGCTGTTGCTGCTGCCGCTCCACACATGTACAAGTATTGTGTAATTAATCATGCGTGTAATTTATTGGCTTTGCTCGTTGTTTTCTGCTGCACTCAACTTGCTGTGTGTTGTTGTTTTTCGCTGTTCGAAAAAGTTTCGTTTTTTCAATATTTTAAAAAGTACAATTTGCGTGATATATTCGTATTTGCTTGAATCGTAAACTTTCCGCACCGAGTGCTCGTTTGAAGTTGTTGTTGTTGTGTTACAGGCGTATTGGTTTGATTTGGCGCATGTGTGAGTGTTTGCAACGGTAAGTTTAAGTAAATACCGTTAATAAGTTGCTGCCACAATTCAATGCGGGAGTAGCAGAATTGCGCATTTTAACCAAATGCAAAAGTTTGAATGACGAGAAGTTTGCTTGATTGATGGCAGAGAGATATAAAGAGCAAAGTTTAAAAGTAGCTAATGGACTTGACTCCGATATGAGGAAAGTCGCAGAGGCTTATTAGAGATTTTAAATTATTCTTAAGTTTCACGGTTTTTCTGTAAGGTTATAGACTTTCAAGGTCTTGCACTAAGCAGTCCGGAAATTATATATAAGATCAATACATAGGGAACCGAGATCCAAGAAAAACCACTGCAATGGCCGGTGTTCAAAAAGTATCGCGAATTTTGTGTTTTTCAAAATTATTTATTTATTCATGAATATCTATTTTGTCCCCTTCAAAGTAATCCCCATGAGATATTATACACTTGTGTCAACGGTTTTTCCAATCTTCGAAGCACTTCAAAAAATCATTTTTTTTATCTTCTTCAGCTCCTCCTTCGAAGCCGTCTTTATCTTGTCAAGAGTAGCATGACGTCGTCCTTTCTTGGGCCTCTTCAGTTTAGGGAACAAGAAAAAGTCACAGGGGGCCAGATCTGGGGAACATGGTGGCTGCGGCATCATTAGTGTGTTGTTTTTGGCAAAAAAGTCGCGCACAAGCAACCATGTGTGTGAGCAGGGGCGTTATCGTGGTGCAAAAGCCAATTTTTGTTCTTCCACAAATCCGGGCGTTTCTGGCGGATTGCTTCGCGCAAATTGCGCATAACTTGCAGGTAATATTTCTTATTGACCGTTCTTCCCGTGGCAAGAACTCATGATGCACCACGCCCCTGCAATCGAAGAAAACTGTCAGTTACGATTCGCGATACTTTCTGAACACACCTCGTATACCATCTACAGTTAATTTGAGAACTTTGTCGAGTGTCAGACCGAACGTTTCGATTTCGTAGATCCGACAGACGTGGGAGTAACAATAGAGATCAGTGAAGAAGGTGTACTATATCTACTTTCGGACATGTGGTTTTCGGGAAGTAATAAAATGCACATAATATAATGCTTTGGTCCAGCACTTACATCTAATATAAAGATAAATGTTTACCGTTATCTTTTGTAGAGACCCAATGTTCGAACACTTTCTACGACAATTGGGAGCGTATATCAGCAATAACGTGCCGAATATGCTGAACAAGGCGTATCTGCGTAGATAAGTACTTTACATAACTCCAAAAAATTAAAGGTGTAGCGGTGTTAAATCGCACGATCGTTGTTTGATTGTTACGGTTGCTGTATGGCAGAGACATTTTGTTGGAACAAAAAGTCGTCCACATCAACATTCTTCAATTCAGCCGCGACAAAATCATTAAACATGACTCTAAAGCGATCCCTAGCATTACTGAAGAAATATGGACCAATCATTCAAAATTTTTCTTGCAAAAATCGGGATCGGTGGCCATCTTGTTTTGGGAACAACCACGGAACGTGGGATACGCTTGATGGTCGCTCTGTCATTGTTGTATTATTTAATTTCGATGTGCAGTTCGACAACTAAAGTCCTTCTTTAAAATCTTACCAACAACGAAAAAGTATTATCTTAATGGAAATCACACGACTACCGTTCACGATCACCTAGAAATTGTTTATAACAGCTTTAAAATTATGATGATGATGAGTTGAATTAATTTCGACGTGCCTTTCTCCTTTTGTTTTTATCCACAGGTAAATCGGGACGCAAATAACCCAATTACATTTTTAATATTTCATCTTGCCCACATTCACTACCAGACCCTTTCGCTTCGCTCCTATATCCATTCTGGAGAAAGCGGAATTAATGGAGCTGTTAAGGCCAATGATATCAATATCATCGGCGTACACCTACAACTGTACACTCTTATAGAAGATGGAACCTTCTCTGTTTAGTTCTTGCAGCTTGAATTATTTTCTCCAAGAGCATCGCACGAAAGGTAGCGGTCTGAAACCTCATTTGGTATCAAACGGCTCGGAGAGGACCTTCCCAATCCTGACGGAGGTTTTATTATTGCTTAACGTCAGTTTACACAGCTGTATTAGTTTTGCGGGAGATACCGAATTAAGACATGGCGGCATTAAGGCAGCTCCTTTTCGTGCTGTAAAAATTAACTTAGAAATCGATGAAGAGGTGGTGTGTGTCGATATTATTTTCACACATCTTTTCCAAGGTATGGCGAATGGTGAATATCTGTCGCTGGAGAAGTATTCCCTCCATAATTTTAATATGCTCTGGGCATCGATCACTAGATCAGCGAATTAAAAGACAGCGGCTCTTGAACTCTGGGTATTTATCCCATCCCGCTGTTTTCTCTTCTCTGCGACACGACAGTTCTCATCGTACCAGATGTTCTTTTGCCTTTTCCGATTTCAATGGTTGCGTTTTCAGCTGTACGTAAGGAACTTGAAATGCCGTCCCACAGTTCCCTTATGCCGAGTTGTTGATGAGTGCTCTCAGAAAGCAGGAGTGCAAGTCGTTTAGAAAATCGTTCTGCTGTCTGTTGTGATTGCAGTTCTCGACCTCAAACCTTCCTTGTGTTTGTTGATGTTCTTTTTTGCTGCAAAGAGGCGGGTGAGTTTCTTGGTTACAACAAGTTAGTGGCCCGAGTCGATGCTAGGACCTCGGATCGTACGCACATCTAAAAAATTGTATCTAGATATTAATCCATCGGGATGAATGCAAGGACTCTCTCCTACCACGGCATTCACAAGAGATTTGCGCTCCTTTGTATGGCCAATGTAGAAAATGCCATAACGACCTACTCGTCTTGTCTGACGGCGATGATGTCAGCTTTTACTTTCAAGAGGACATCAACCAGTTGGGCGACGGCACCTTTCGAATCAAGGGACTGAACATTCCAGGTCAAGCTCGTAAATCGTAGTCCTTACTATGTTTGCTGTGGTCGTCATCAAAAGGAGGGTTTCTATTCCACGGCTGTTGTTGTTTTTAATTGTGCGCGTTTTTTACGTCGCGGGTCCCTAACCCAGCACTCAACCCTGCGGAGGGGATGTTTCGCCTTCTCACTTTAGCTCGCCTTCAAATGGATGTTTTTTTTGGCTACCCAGAGGTTACTTGGTTTAAGACCAGGAGACGTGAGCTGATTGAGCCGTATGTAAAGGATATCGTTTCTTCACACAGACGTCAACAGAGTTTAATATAACCTTCAAACTATTAACTTCGTCAAGAATTTAAATTTACAAAACGCCTTGATTAGAATAAACCCAAGACCTACCTGCGGTCGGCTTCTTAATTAAAATTTAGTGCGAAATAGTGGATTCTTCGAAATAACTTTTTCTAGGTTGGTATGACTGTTGGTGATATCTGTGCCAAATGTGTTATCAAAATAATAATTAGTGTTTGGTATACTTTTTTCATTCTGAAGATTTTTACGATAAATGAAATTATTCAAGAAAGAAGTTCGGTGATAATTATTTGTCGCTAGCAAGTGTTTTTTTTTTTGGGTCGTGAACGTGTTGATGATCAACCACGCCCAGGACAACCATCAGCATCAGCAGATGATCAAAACGTTAATAAAATAAAATAAAGGAATTAGTTCTTGAATACCAGGATGTCATTAAATGTATTATTACTAGCGATTAGTCTTGGATATATGCCTATGACCGACCCGGAAGCAGACGATGAATCGGGGGAATATAGTGGCAAAGGTGAGCCGAAGCCGAAACAACCAAGTTAATGCAGGTTAAATATCAAGGCTATGTTGACAGTTTTCTTCCATATCAAGGTATGGTGCGCTCCGAATTTCGCATACGGCATTGATTGTTCGTGAGTTCTTCGCCAAATTTTCAACCAATATCGTGAGGCAACCACAGTGTTCGCCTGATTTAGCTCCGTGTGACTTCTTGCTATTCAGTATATTCAAAATTTCACAACGTTCCGTTGAATATTTTTGAAGTTGCACGAAATTTTGAAAAGGCTTTTCAGAATATAAGTAAAGTGCGTTTTTCTCAAAATGATGTTTTCAAAGACGGCGGTCAACATTACTCGATTATTCTTAAATTTTAAACAAGCTTCCTAAACATATTTTTTAGTAGGGAAGATTTTTTCTCACTAATTAATTTTTTGTTTGAAACAATTTAAAGCCGAAATTTTGAACTAAAATAGATTTTTTTTTCAGAAACTAACACTTGGTACAACAATTTTATTTTGCTTATTTCTTCGATTAGTTATTAGATTTAACATTACTTTAACGAAATCGATTTTCGAGATATAGTTATCACCGCAAAACGTTTGTTTTGAGAGGAACTCCCGGAGATCAGCTATAGTTTTTTCCACATAAATATTTTTATTCGATCTAAGTCTTAAACCATAGTTAAAAAATACCATAATATGTCTAGAAATTTTGAAATCAATAAATTTGAAAGTTTTCTCAGAAACTAATCTGGAAAATTTGCTTTTTTCGGCTTTCTAACTGTATATAACCCCTTGAAACTGGTATAACTTAATAACCATCAGCATAAAATGTAAATAAATTTATTAGTGGAAACCTATACAAGTACACCAAGATATTAAATGTTTTATATAGATATACGAGTATATGTCTTCTCCACAAGTTTGCGAAGTTTATTGCTTCAAAATGGCTCCCAGCCAAAATTGTCTGTGAAGAAAATCAACATAATTGTTAACGCAACATTCACCCGCTATTCTGACGACAAGAATAACGAAATGATTAACAATTGTGGGCACAAACTCTCATTAATGACATAATAGTTAAAAACGACGAAAGTTTTCTCAGAAACTAATCTGGAAAATTTGCTTTTTTCGGCTTTCTAACTGTATATAACCCCTTGAAACTGGTATAACTTAATAACCATCAGCATAAAATGTAAATAAATTTATTAGTGGAAACCTATACAAGTACACCAAGATATTAAATGTTTTATATAGATATACGAGTATATGTCTTCTCCACAAGTTTGCGAAGTTTATTGCTTCAAAATGGCTCCCAGCCAAAATTGTCTGTGAAGAAAATCAACATAATTGTTAACGCAACATTCACCCGCTATTCTGACGACAAGAATAACGAAATGATTAACAATTGTGGGCACAAACTCTCATTAATGACATAATAGTTAAAAACGACGATGCGTCGAATGTTTGACCGACCAACAACCAACGGCGAACTCCTCCCCGAATGTGACATATTCAACAGCTCGATTAATGAGGATAGCGTGCGGCCCAACATCTGAGTTAGTTGTGGATCCATGTAGTAGCGCGGGCATCCAGTGCCCACTGTGTACTGCGCGCTTTGTTGGCCAACGTTTTCTCGCTGGTTGAGGGCCGATAGCCGATGGCATTTTAAAATACGCAACAGGGGAGCCATTATTATTTAGTTAAATTGACATTTCCTCCACAAACATGCGGCCGCACGGCCACAACCGAGCACAGCCAACCGACCGCAACAACATAAGCGAGACAATAAAAGCTACAGCGTGGGAATTGAGGCTGAAATGTGAAGAGCCCGTCGTGCCGGAGGAACAATGGCATCAACACGAGCGACTTCTTGGACATAACTTGAAATGACGATGGCGAAAATGGCCGGCGCAGAGCCATTGTAGATGGCTGGTTAATGTCCCACACACACACACCCACACCCACATACACATGCGTATACTTGCGCCCAAAGGCAGACAACCGCTTGGACCGACCGTCTTAATTTGTTTACATGTCGAGGCAACTCCCATCCACACACACACGCCAACACTGATTGAATGGACATGCTCCATAGCGCCAAATCGCCCACTAAAGAGACACTTGTCTGTGGGTAAGTCGCTTGTTGTTTACTTGTTCGTCTTACTATGTATGGAGCGCTTCGCAGCTGAGGCGCGGCTACGGGGGTGCTTATTTGCCTTGTGCTGTATTATCGTTCTGGGCCCATTTGAATACTCTTCAATAGTTCTTGAACTGTTGCTTGCTCGCTAGCTCATGTTGTACGCAAGCTCTTTTATTGCTTAAACTGTGTTTTTATTGTTGTATGTGGTTGTTATTACGTTTTGTTGCTGTTATCATTATTTTCACATCGGCAGAGAATTGTGCATTGGTGGCATGAGCGCCATGGAAGTCCCACAGCTCCTTGTACCTCGACTTGTATACTACTTTTTATTTGTTGCTGTTTTATTGTCTTTTTTTGTTTCTGTGTTTTGTCTTGTTGATGTTCATCTGCTGTCTACAAATGCTTTTCTTTAACTTCTTACAGAGCTCCGCACTTTCTTACGACTCTGGCGCTTTTATTTCACTTTTATTGAGTTGATTATTTTGTTGTTTGTTGTTTTGGGACTTCATAAAAATAAAATTCAAGTGGAAAATGATTTTCTGTTGCGATTTAGATCGAAAGCAATGCGAAATGGCAATCCGACTTAATAACCAACAACAACACGGAGCACAAAAAAGCGAAAGTGAAAAAGGAACATCTGCGGGCATCATCAACAGCTCGAAAGTGGCCAGCGTAGCGTTTATGTCCTTTCGATGGCCAGCCATATATAATATCGTCGACCGCTCAGCCGTATGGCAGACAGTCCCATTACGATTCAATCTAAAACAAATTCGAAGAAATTAGACGAAAATTAAAATTCATCACCGCATTAAATTAAGGTTGGTTTGGAATTCTAATGGTGAGGCAACGAATTAAAAAATGCGAAACGCCGAAATTGAATTAGATGTTTACTGTTAACTTTTCATGTGTATTTGAATTTTCGTTTCCCTTAATTAATGCAATACCAACAACTCAGCCAGACAATGTATAATTTGTTGATTTATTTGTGCTGTGTTATCGTAATTACAGAAATTGCGGATTTTGGGAGGTTGCGGTTCAACGTCTAAGCACAGTAAAACCTATATAACTTGGACACTCGCACGAATTGAACTTGACTTTCTGTTCACTGCTTAATTTGGTCACTGGCCATCTTGGAAGTTGGACACAATTTGTCTCAATTTTAAAGAGCAAGGATTAAAATTCCTTTCTCTCTTGGACAAAACATTTAATTTGTATTTCATGGTTTAGTTATGGTACATAATTTAACTCGGTTATAACCGAGTAATCTGCGTCACAGACACAGTTGTGTGTATTTTGATCAGTTCTTACAAAAAGCACGCAGTATAAGGAAATTTGCGGAAAAACATGGAGTGTTCAAAGCAATATTATGAGGGTATTCTAGTCTAGAAATTAAAAAAAATTTAAATTTTTTTTATATTTTCAAAGTTTAACTATTCAAAAATATGTGTACAAGAGGATTTATCAAAATTCAAATTATTTTCGGAGATATAGATATTTTTCTGACCCGGCATCCATATTGGTTCGGTCGGAACGCGAAACTTTAAACGCGTTTTTCTCAAAACTGACTTTTTCGGAACGATGGCCACGATTTCTCAGGTTCTACAGGACCGATTTACTTGAAATTTTTACAGAGTCTTCTTTATAGGCTTTTCTATGGTTGAAACTGGCCCCGTCCCAAAACTTTTATTTTTATTATTTTTAAAAAATTCGATTTAGTCAGAAAAAGTGATAAAAAAAATTTTTTTTTTCAGGCAGTCGCTATTTTGTAAAAAAAAAAAATGTTTTCCCACTTTTCCGTAGTTCCGACCATTGAGACATTATTCTAGAACAATAATCTTTTTTTTTTTTTGGCTTTCAGATAACTAGGAGGGTTGAGATCATGGGTATTGTCATGCGGAAATTTTTAGAGGCCCCCCCAATTTGTCAGCTCATAATTTTTGAATTTTTTTATTTTTTTTTTTAGTTTTTAATTTTTTTTTGTATTCTTCAAAAATTAATAAAAACCTTATAAAAAAATAAAAACTAAAAATATTAATTGCCTTGTTTTTACGACACTTTAAAAAATTACCTGAAATTCATGCTTCTAGACTAGAATACCCCCTTAACGTATTAATCGCGAATATTAAAAAATAACAAATAAGGAAGGAGAAAGTTCGGGTGCAACCGAACATTTTATACTCTTGCAACTTGCAAAAATCAAAGTCAGGGAAATACTTTAAGGTGTAAAACTAATCATATGGAGAAAAGTCAGCCGGATGATCGAAAATCCTGATATTAGTTACATATGGGCTAGGTCAAGTTTTCGGTCAAATTTATCTATTTTAAGCACAAATATATACCGTTGTGAATAAAGCAAGTTTTCTTACTTTCATTGGGATAGCTCACATATTAGCCGATATATGTGGTACAAAGTCGGCCTGAAGTACGAAAATCTTTATATTAGGTACACGGGGGCTAAGGGAAGTATTGGTCCGTTTCAACTCTTTTCTCTGAATGTCAAGACATACCATTATAAGAGAAGGACTATCACTTAACTATAGCTATATATTTCACACACTAAACGACATTTTCGATCAAAAGTCAAATATGGGTACCGGGGTTTAAATTTTCGGTACCAAGGGGCTTGAAAAATTTTTATTGGATTTGAAAAATTTTTGATCATAAGGTGGTCTTAAGGCATTATTGGTGCAAAGTTTTATCCCGTTATAATAATTGCTTCCTGTTTTGTGTACTGAAAATAGAACGAATCAAGTGAAATTTAAAATTGTGCTATAAGGGAAGTGGTGATTCTTATCTGATTTCGCTTATTTTCACAACGTGAAAAAGAAACATAAAAACAATCCCCTTTACCAAATTTTGTCGAAATCGGTCTGTCGGGTTCCGAGATAAGGGATTTCAGAATAAAATGGGCGCTGCCACAGGATATTCCTGTCAGTGGCAGAATAATTGAGGAAAAGAGTTACAGGTGGAGAACTTTAAAGTAAGCAATGGCTGGTTAGAATCTTTCCCGTGAGACATAACAAGCAAATGTCGATCACAGTTTCTTCTTCTGATTTATTGGCATATACACCGGTTAAGCGGTTATTCTAGAGTTTACAACAGCGCTCCAATCGTTTTTTCTTTTCCCTGTTTGGCGCCAATGGGAGATTTCAAATGTAGCCAGATCCTTTCCGTCTGGTCTTTGCAATCCACTGCGGCACTCGCCGACGCCTATACGCAAAGGAGTATAAATCTCCCGCATAATCTTTCTCTCGAAAACTGGTAACGCCTCTCCATATCGTCTAGCCCTTTGCATCATATAGCAGCAAGGGAATAATGAGTGATTTATAGTGTTTGATCTTTGTTTGTCGATATAGGAGATAATAAAACAGTTATTCTACGTTGGATCGAGGCTAACATTGTTGCTGGCGTTAATGCTTGTTCTAAGATGGACGAAATTATCTACGACTGCGAAGTTATGACTGTCAACTGTGACGTGCCAAGTCGTGAATGCAACCATTAATTTTTTGATGACAGGAGATTCACTGCCAGACCTATTTGCTTCGCTTTATTCGACCTCGAAAAAGCAGAACTAACGCGGCGGTTGTTATGGCCAATGATATGTACCATTCAGCTTTGCTACTCAAATTATTTTATCCAGCTGTAGATTGACTGCCTTCCATCTATCACAACATGATCGATCTGGTTGGTGGCTTTTCGATCCGGAGCCAGGTGGCTTGATGAATTTTCCTATGCTGGAATCTAATTCCACATTCCGGGCTCCGGCGAAGTCGATCAGCCTCAACCGATTTGGCGGTGTTTCATCGTGGAGGTTGCATTTACCGACCGTTGTGCCAAAGATACTTTTGTTGAGATATATGTGAGAGTGCCACATGAATGGCGAGAACTTTCTTCACTTGCTTGAATTTTGAAACATGGTTCCATTCACAGTTTAAGTAATAATTCAAAAGTATTTATAAAATTTCTACACCTAACCTACTGGCAGAAATACAACATCTCGACCAAGGAATTATTTAAAGTGTAAAAACAAAATATCGAACAAAAATTATGCTTGGATTCTGGATTTCCTTGCCACCATTTACTGAAATGCCCTTCGTAGGTAGATTGGAATTATGCAAGAAGATGTATATGAACAGTTGGGTGATTCCCATGCCATTATTTTTAAAAACGTGGTAGAGGAAGTAAAACACAACTTCCAAGGAGCTTCTTCAAGTGAAAGTGAAGATAAGTGCACTGAAAAACATGAACACTCACTTAAGGGGTCCTCTTATATAATTGTGCAAAAAGTACCTAACATTTGATATTTTTTTGAAGAAGTAAACTGGCTTAGACATGTGCGCTATTCTGCAATATGTTTATTCAGGTTTCATCTATAAAGTCAGAATTTTTGAGTGTCGGGAGTCAAAAATGGCGTCCAAAATGGCAGCTCGTCTGCGAGCGCGATACAGGTTCGTTATCTACAAGCAGAAAACCAAACGAATCCTGATAATAACAATCCATAGAGGCACCCCAACCTAAAAAACATAAGTTGTAGAAAACAAAATGGCAGCTACTTGAAAAGAAAATATCGTTTTTTTGCAGGATTTTTCCACTTTAACCTGTTGTAAAAAATCGTTTAGGATTAAAATATTGCGATTTTGTAAGTTACAGCGCCGGAGAATTTTATCTTTATTTAGGCGAGCAAAACGAGAAGATAATTGGTTGAATGGTTTAAAAACGAGAATGCCCGCAGATTCGAAAAATCTAGTTTCGAGGAGACCCGTTTCAAAGTTTCAAAGCGTCCTTCAGTGCTCAGGGCATAGGTCCGTTCAAAGTCGTGTTGCGACGGAACTAATTCACGGATCGAAAAAATATTTTACTAACATATTTTAGGCAATGTAAGCCTTCGATTTGTACAAAAAAAATCGATTTTTTAAAAGAAATTTTAAAAGAGGATCTCCTAAGTTGGACATAGAGTGCTGAAGCGCAGGTGTCCAACTCAGACAGGTTTTACTGTACAAATCTATTACTCGAAGTTAAGGTAATACGTATATATAACTAACGCGGGACAGTGATAATGAAATTGCATATAACTACCGCGGGACAGTGATAATAAAATTGAATTATTGGGGAATGTTTTTTTATTGATTGCAACCGCTTTGGTTATTTAGTTGTTTCTCATTAAAAAGCACCGAACAGTCAAGCTGAGTACAATGGAGTCATTGTCTTTCACAAAGTAGTAACGCTTTGAATACTTTGAAAAATGGCTAAAAACTCAGAGTATTTTTTAAATTGTAATTTTGTTTTTTTATTTCACTTATTTGCGATCTGCCAGAAATGCTTTCATAACCTTAGTAAATCAATCATGCGAAATATACGTTTAAATAACAAGTTCAGATGAACTTTACGCTAATGTATAAATATATCTTTAAAATAGAAAATAAAAGATTTCTGTTGAAAATTTTAATACTTTCGCGACTTTAGTTGTTATTCGCAGTTTAATATTTTTTGCTGAATGTGGAGCAATAAGAGATCGTCAGCATACAGTTCAACAGCGAGATCGCGAATGGATATATTTAAGTTGTCCAAAAGAGAATTGTTTAGAATCCATAAGAGTATCAGTGAACTTTTTGCGGCTCAATTGCAATTTCACAGGCTTGAGTGGATATCTAGATGTCCAGACTTGATCTTTCCTGAAAGGAACGTCAATGCCACACATATCGAAATCTGCGCTGCAACACACAAAGAAAGTCATATAAATCTCAGCAAAGAGAGCTTATTTTATAATGGCTGATTTAAAACAAAACAGCTGATTTAAACAGTATAATTTTTAATTGTAATTAAATAACACGAAATACGCCAAACAATATTTTTCTTTCCAAGCGAAAAGTACTTCCAGAAGTCTTTTCAGGATAAACCTTAGGTCCTTAAGGCTATATTTTTTTTTTTATAAAATTAACGAATATTTGACGTGTATAATATATTCATATCGAAATATGAAATTGACTGAGTTGCCATCAAAGAGCCAGGCTAATTTTGGAAAACGAGTTAATGAGTCATTCTACTTTTTGCCCTGACTCACGCTCACGTGCCTTGCTGCACTCGGCTCATACTTTTCGCATAAGCACACCAATTTGTCGGTTCAAGAGTAATGCCAGAGTACTATTCGTAGTTATGTGCCCGAACACCGGTGCATAATTACTTCATTGCATACGATGAGCGGTGAACGGCGACGTTTGAAAGCAGTCGATTACACTTGTTTAGATTGTGGACAACGATTTGTTGTTTTAGGATTAATGCAGGAAAACTACTCAGCTACTCGACTAATACTAGGCTTAGCATGCGTTTGAAAACACCAGGCAGCAAGAGTTAACTAAAAGCAGGTGGCAAGCTAACTAGCAATGCTGTTGCATAAATTCAACACTGCCACCATAATTTACATGTCGAATCGCTATTTCTCCACCGACCAGAGTGGCTGAATGAATGAAGTTGTTTTGTCACGCAATCCTTGCCAGTGATTTCCCCCAATATCCTCTGGCTTTCAGTTGCATGAGTGTGTGTGTACAGGAACATGCTCAGTGGTAGATGAATCTAATCAGAACGCAACCTGAGCTGTACGTACGTCAACTGACATTGACACTACACCCAAATATACACATACATACACATACAAACAGTGCTTGACAAGATAACTCCTCGTTAACAACAAAGGATAAATGGCGACATGCAAACATGTGTATGTGAGTGCATTTAAATGTGGCAGGTGTGTAATTTGACTAGCTTTGTTGATGGCAAGTGTATCCATTTGGGTGTATGTGGGTTATTGACGGCGGACACAGACGCTTGTGAGCGCACTTAAATAGCTTTTTAAAATTTACACAGCCGAAGTTTATAAACTCTTCAGAAATTGCAGTCTAATAGTGTGGCAATTGTGCACGCACAAAATCGTCGCAATTCATACACCTACTTACCATCGTGGCGCGCAACATTTCACAAAACGTAAATGGATATTACCCAACTATGCTTTGTGATGAGTATCGCATGAAATAATAGAAAATGTTAAGGTATAACTCAAGCTTCGGAGAGTAGTGAATGGAACAAACAAACTGGCAACACTTCGCTATGGTGCTCTCCGAAGCTTACCCAATTGTGTTTCGCTTTTTTCTTTGATTAAGTTTTTCTTCTTTTGGCCATAAGATACAACTGTCTTAAGTTTTGAAAATCAATAAAAAAGTATTATTTTCATATTTCCATGGAATTTGATTGTTTCATAATAATAACACTGGTCTGAAATGTTTTCAGTAAAACTGGGTAGCGTTAAATAAAGCAGTTTTACTATACTATATATACAAGTAGAGCATTATATAACAAGTACATTATATAACAGGTTCCACTTCGAAGTTATTGATACAGAAAAGTAAGCCGATAACTTTCCTGTATCAAAAACTTCGAAGTGGAACGTTTTCGACCATCGCAGTAGAGAAATTGAAGACTGGTGATTCAGACTTGGCTCGGAAATACTAAGCTTAGTATGAATATGTCTCTACATTATACCCAGGTATCGTCGATTGCCTTGGTTGTTGAATCCTGAATTAATATAACATTCCTTGCTGACTGTTTGAGCAGTTGGAAGGAATTCATAATGCACTAATGAATATTTTGACATGAAATTTGACTGACAGTACTACCAACCTAAAAAAAAATTCAAATGTCACCTTATTATTTGGGCACAGTAGTACGTGTAAACCAATGTGTTGTTGTGTTGGCAAAGAACGTTCTCCAAGTAGTTTTGAGGAACCCTGTCATGTCGTGTTGACAGGCCTTGGACGTTTTTTGTACCAATCATTAAGTAACATTTATGAACACACCTTTCTTTACCACTTATAAGGATCGGAGTAAATAATGAGACAACGGTAATAATAAGGCTGTTGGATTTATGTATTTTCATAAAAATGTTTTGCTTGTTCTAACGATCACTATGTAGTATCCATTGTGTAGTTGGGCTTTCAGGAACCATACGTTACGGCGAAGATCAAATGAGCCCAAAAAGTAATTATTCTTCTTTGGCACTACAATCGTGGATCGTCGGGGTCTTGAACTCAAAACTTCTCTAGTTGCCATTATATTTTCGAGGTCATGCTAGTTGTGCATCCCAAATGCAGACATGTTGCTATGCTCTTGGTCGTTCCATTGAATGCATTGTCCACTCATTGGCCTCGAAACCGCTGGGTCATCATTTTCTATGCGAACGACGTGGCCTAACTAGCGCATTTGTCGGATGTCTGAGAATAACTATGCTCGTGACGCCGCAGAGCTCATACATCTTCTTCGACATTTACAGGTAACTCTTACGCGGACGGATCCAAAGACAATGCGGAGAACTGTTCTCTCGAATGCTTCAGTTGTGTTTTCACAGCTCTTCGCCTTGGTCCATGTTTCAACGCCGCAAAAAGAACGGGGACAGTGAAAGATTTATAGAAATTAATTTTTGTTCCACATCGAGAGAGACCAGACTCTCAAGTGCTGAAAAAAAAGTAACAAAGTAAAGTAATAATTGAGGTATTCCGTGCTTGATTTCTAGGCTTAGATTATTTGTGCAAAAACCACGAGTTATCGGGCCATTTATAAAACAAATAGTATTCCTTCTTGATGGTTTGAAAGGAATTCGGAGTGCACCATACCGCGATAATCGAGGATAACTTTCAACACAACCTTGATTTTTGAGCTCTTTTGACGTGGATTTTTCGGCTTCGACTCACCTTTGCTACGGTATTCGGCCGGTCGTTTGTTTACGGGTCGTAGATTAGATCCAAGACCCATACCCAGTAATAATACGTTCCATGTTAACGCGCAATCGTGCTTTCACTTTTCTCAGGCAATAATGATTTTCTAAAATGGTTTTCACTGATTCTTTCGATATTCCAACGATGCCAGTAAGATCTCTGATCATCAGTTGATAGTTCGTAGTCAACGCGTTCTAGACCTTCTTTGCATAACTTCTATCAATGAAAAAAACTTGATCGCTATAAACAATTATCACCTTTATGCAATTATGCTTTTTCCAACATTCTGAACGTTGCGATAGCAGAAATTTTATTCCGGAGACAAAATTTAATGGAACTTCTGTGTTGAATAATTTCAATCATCATAAAAATCGCCGAATGCGCTTTATGATGATTATATGTCATTGACCATCACAACAAATTTCGACGAATGTAATAGGAATAGTAAAACCGTAAAATATTTCGCCTAACGACGTTTGCATAAGCGAAAAATGAGCGCAGAACCCTAATTATGAGGGGAAAACTAAATTTATATTCCTACTAGGGGATCAGGCCACGCGTTGTTGTGGTATACATTTTATGCTATTATTCATATAAGAAACTATTCAATATAGTGAAATATTTATTTACGAATAAAGGCGAAATTTTGAATATGTTCTACAAATAAATTTAATTGAAAAAAAAAAAAAAAACAATCGTTGCTTGCTTTTTCAAGGTCTGGTTACCAGTCTTTCGGTCCAGTTAATAGTGTTGACCGCCTCATAGATTGTACTTAAGAGGGTATTCTACTCTAGAAATCAAATTTTGGGCAGTTTTTTGAATTTTATTAAAAAAAAAAAAAAAATATTTTTGCCATCCATTTTTTATAATGTGTTTAGTGATATCTTAAGAATACAGAAAAAAATTACAAAAAAATATTAAAAATTAAAATAATTAGAGGGGGGATCCTGATTCTCCTGGTGGTCTGAAAAAAAATCAAAAGAAACTTTTAATCCGTAAGATGCTGTTATAATCCGGGAACACGAAAAAAAAATTTTTGAAAACTGGCGATTGCCTGAAAATATTTTTTACGCTTTTTCTTTGAAATTCCTGAATTTTTTTTAAATATTAAAAACTGGTAGGAGCGACAAAGGATTATATAAAGAAGGTCCACACAAAATTTCAAGTGAATCGGTTATATAGAACTTGAGATAATGCCGGTATCGTGTGGAAAAAAGTAGTTTCCAGAAAAACGCGTTTAAAGTTTAGGAGACAATTCGAGTGAACACGGACGCCACCTCACAAAATAGGCTGTATCTCCGAAAATAAGTCGAATTTTGAAAAATCCTTCCAAGGCCATATTTTTGAAAGTAAAAATATAAAATAAAATATTTAAAATTATGAAAAAAAACCGAATTTAACAAAATTCTTGAGTAGAATACCCCCTTTATAAACAACAACAATGTGCATGGTTATTGGAGATGTCCGCTTAATAGGACGTCCATTTAATAGAGCTTTCACTATATTCTTTATGTATGAATTGTTTTTACTATCCTATCTTCTAAGTTGGTTCCAACTGGATACAGTGTGCTAAATTTTACTAAAATCGGTTCAGTAGTTTAGGAGTCCATCGCGGACAAACAACGTGACACGTAATTTTTATATAAAAAAATAAGTCGCTATTTACCAAAATATTATATATTATTTTCATGAATAAGATCGTAATTTGGCCGATATCTTCGCTATTTAATGCCTCTGTTTTTGCTCTTGTTAAACCAAAATCATGAGCGTTTACTGGGTTCAGAGCTAACTTGTATAGTTGAGAGTTTTATTCCTCGGATTTTTGCCTCATATTTAGTCAACTGCATTAGTCGTTTCTGTCGCTGGGCGACTATTCAGGCAAGCAGCCACTCATCGAGCCGTAAGATCCGCTTTGTAACAAACATAAATTCACACACAAAGACACACTTATACATCACGCGGATGTATGTGTGGAATGCACTTCGGCAGGTAGGCCAGTAAGCAGCCATGTTTATGCATAATTCACCAACATGCTGCGGACATCATTAATGGCAGAGAGCCGCACTGCAGCTGGAGCCTGAGTCCTTCCTTATTTCCAGCATACTTTATAGCGGTGTTTTCATGCGTACTTGTATGTGTGTGTGCACTTTGCTTTTATGACGAAGCGTGTGTGCCGGCGCTTAAGAGTAACAGGACACAAGTACGCTACTGCTTGCCTTCCTTCCGCACGCTCGTACGTACGCTGGCGTAGATGAGCACAAGCTGTGCGCCAGCTCGCCACCTGCGGTGCATAATTCTACAATAATTTTTCATTTCATAAGTTTATGCACTTTTGCACGTTGCAACAGCAGCACCGCCAGTAGCAGCAGCGGCAGCAGGAGCAGCGGCAGCACGATCCTTTCAACCTAAAAATGTTGTTGGCTTTGTTGTTTTGTTGTTGAAAGCCGTGGGTAAAGTGCAGATAGTGGCAGTGGAGTAGTGTGTGTTGGCACTTTGTGCGATGTTGTTGCAGCTGGTGTTGCGAGTTGGTGCTTCCTGGTGCCACTGCATGACATTAAATAATTTCCGCTGCACTCTAATGACCTTCGTTAACACGACACAACGTATGTGGCATATACATGTGTATTTGCCACACATGACTTACAAAGGAGCAATCAGTGCATGTGTGTGTGTGTGTGTCTTATTGGAGTTTGTGGCACAGTGAGTGAGTGGTATGAGGTCCGGTAGTGGGTTCAACGTTAAACCATCCAGCGAGCTATGCGGCAACAAAAACAAAAGCTATTCCTAGTATAATCGCCACCTCACATCCATCCAAAATGCTCTACACGTATATGTGTGTATGTTGGATGGGTGTTTGCTTTATACTACCACACACACACACCCATATGCACGTTTTATGAAATCCCACTTTGTTTTTCTTCCATTATGCCGTTTTGCTTGTCTTCGCTTTGCCGTGTGTGCTTTATATCGCTTAGGTGCGGTGCATAAGCTTTCGGTGGCAATGTGTTGTTGGCGTTTGGATTGCCCTACTCTGTTGCAGGTATTTTATTTTTAATTTTACAAAACGGCTTTGCAAGTGAATTTCACACTCGCTCGCGAACACTCACACACACATGCACATCTATTATTGCAAAAGTCATTATTTATGCAAAAGCTTACTCTTTCAGTGGCGCTCACGTATGTATATAAATGTGTGTATGTATTCCTTTCACACTGAGTTGTTGTTTGACTGTTGGCGTCGGGAAGTTGTTAGCTATTTTTCATGATTTTGGTATTTTTTAGCTGGCTCAAATGTCGCTACAAAGCACAAAAATATGAAAAGCTTTCTACAGCGCCTCCGCACCTCTTTATAACACGCAACTGCACAGTGGGCGCCAACCATCAAATTTAAAATTTTCGGTTATGAAAACATATTTTAAGAGAGCTTTTTAGACATGTGGTTTTCAAAAAGAAATACAAAATTTAAGCCCACAATTTTTTTATTATAAAAAAATTTGTTTGAAAATAAATTTTATTCTAGACGAGAAGCCCAATTTTTTTTCCAACAAATGGAGGTGTACTCAGCAATAACAAGCCGAATATTCTTTCCTAACGCGTCAACCGTCTCGGGCTTATCTATGTTTATAAGCGAGTCACATAACCCCAGAAATGGATTTTTTTAAACTGAAGGGGGAATCTTCCAGAAGATGTTGCAGCTTGTGGCAGCATACCGTACGCTCAGTACTCCGTAAGCTTCGTACCTACCTTGGGGTACTACAGTTAAGTATTTCTTCACAAGGTAAGCTTAACAAAGTGGCTCTAGTATCTCATTTTTCTCGTTTTATGTTTGTTGATCTCATTTCGTTGATTCGCAGTCGTTCTGCTTTGCTCAGTTCTATTAGAACTTTCGGGGTGAGCCACACCTGCTTACATCGCAGCATATGTGGTCCAATAGCTTCGTGCGATACGGTGCTGATCGCACTGGCTACTCTGTTGGCGCTAAGTCTGAACAAGGAAATCGCCATTTTGTCGTATATTTCATGGGTTAACGCTTGCACCCATACCGGTGCCGGTTGATAGGCTCACTTTTGCTAAAAGTAACCGTCTGTCTTGATTTGGCCCGTCTATGTTGGCCGATATGATTCGGCAATTTTTTTCACAGGTTTTTTCTATGTGTATCTTGTATTTGAGTCTCGCACCATTTACGGTAACACGCCCAAGTATTTTAGCGATGGCTGTATTTTAATTGTATAGCCGTGAATGTTTAGAGTCGTGGTCTCTAGTTTTTTCCTGTCCATGATCAGGACTGCCAGTGTTTTCTGCCCGGCTAGCGGATTTCGATGAAGTTAGCTAATTTTTAATTTTCTGAAATGTAAGTATACGTGCATACCGTTGGGGGTTTAGATAACTTCTTGGTTGCTATTGCCACAGCAATGTCGTCAGCGAAACTGATTATTTTAGCCTCTTTCAAAAAAGAACATTTTCGATGGTTGAATGGCATCTAACGCTGACTTGTTGGAAAAAAGTTCGTCCACATCAATATTCACCAATTCAGGCACGAAAGAAATGTTAATAATGACTCCATTGATAGTAACATTATGGCTCTCTGCCCATAGATCACAACAACCATTAACTTTTGAGGATATAATGGCATCTCAGCAATGGCTTGTGCATTATCATCACTCCAAATTGGAAAATGTTGTTTATTGACGTTTCCATTCAACTAAAAGTGAGCTTTATAGATAAACAAATATTTTTGTAAAAATCGTAATCGGTGGCCATATCACTTTAGGCTCATTTCCTGAACGTCTGACGCGCTTGATGGTACTTCCCGTAAAAAAAAATAAATACTTCCGCAAAATCTTTCATAAAGTACGTAGACAAAACTCGACGCGATGGCGGGTGAACTCATTCGGCTCTTTTTCAATACTCTGCTCTTCAGCAGCAAGGAGTCATCGGTGCGCACTGTGCGGTGTCTTTGAGAATGCGCATTATCCAATAGAGTAAAGGTGGTGTGAAACTGAGTCAGCGTTGCTCGAATTACAGACTTTTCTGAGCGCTTATAGCAAATCATTATTTTGGCTATAAATTTCCATTCTTTTTGCTCCTAATTATGCTATCGCTAATCAAACTGAGTAAAATTTAAGTAATTGTTGTCAAACCGACTGAATTCCGATATACTCCACTGTATTAGAATCTAGCTGTAAGACCTGTATAATTGTTCCGACTGTTGGGCACTTTTTGTTGACCATTGTTTCCGCACGTTGCTGTTATTGCAGTGAACCGTTATAATTATTTATAAATTTGCACTGGCGCAAATACATACATGCATTCACACTTATGTTTAGATCAAAAAGTATATACACGCATTACTACTTATTCGGATATTCTGGCGTTGCGTGCGTTCCTTCTTTCCTACATATATACCGAATTCGCGGTCACAAAAGCATTCGGGAAGTGCCCCTGAGGTGACGAGCGTCGCCAAGAGGAAGTTCAAAGCTCCGCTTTGTTTTGCCACTGATTTTCCGCCTCCATGGAATTTTCGCTGCCACAGCAAAGGTGGCAGCTTCACTTGGTGGCAGTTGGCAGTTGGCACTTCACTCTCCGCTTAGTCTCCTTCACTGTTGCTCTTGAAGATTCTATCTAATACATCCAGATGCTAACAGTACCTTCTAACACCTGCAGTGGTTGTGCCACCGTGAAATTGGCGTCCAATGTAATTTCCTGCTGACATGATCCATGTTTGTTTTAGAATTTTGTTATTTTCTGTAAAAGAATAATGTTCAAGGAGATTGCAAGCGTATTTAATAGAAGGTTTTATATGGGAGAAATTGGCAAAAGAATTGAGGAGAAAAGCGAGGAAAACTAACTCAAAAGGAAAGAGGAAAATTATGGAAATAAGGACGCGAAAAATACTAGAGCAAGAAGAATATTCAGATGGAAGGAATGGTGAAAGCGTAGGTGTAGTACATTAAAAGGAAATGGATTATGGAAAAGTAAAACTAAAAAGAAGAACAGAGATATGTAACATTAAAATAAAATCTATAAGAAAACTTATGTTCTATAATTATTCCTCGAGAGATTACTTCTGAGGATTTTGAAAACCAAAAACAGTAAAGGAACCTTTGCTAAAAGTGATTATAAATCTCAATAGAGTATTGACGATCTAAAGTTATATATTTCAATGTTTTTATTTATGAAGGATAAACCAGAGCAAATGAATCATTGAAAAAAGAGAATATTGCTCTTAATAAACTATGGACTCGACAGATCAAAAACTTTTTTGAGAGGTAGTTCCGAATAGGATTAAAGTTGAAATAAAGTTACTAACGACAGAATATTACTTTTAACAATCTATAGATAGCCTAGAAATCAACTTTTATTGCTCGAAAAATTTCTTCAGAAGTTGGGGAAAGTTAATATATTATTTTTGGCATGAGACTATTACCAGCCAAGAGATAAATTTTTGTTCCCATATAAATCACTTCAGAGAAGGCAATAGGTAAAACCAGGCGAAGTAATCAGAACATTGCTCTCAAAAAACTACAGACAGAATAAAATTCTTAGTTTATTCCTCGCGAGATTACTTTAGAACATGGTGAAAGATAAAGCAAAAGTGTGGAGTCTTTACTAACAAGATAACCAACTATCAACAGCCCACATATTAATATGTTTTCCTCGATAGATTAATTCAAAAAATGCAAACGAAAAATATACTGTAATTACCAAATCGATATATGTATTTATAATAATTTTTGTAAAGCTTAGCTGAATTAGACCACGTATAACATTTATGTATTAAAATTGGCACACTTGAAATAATTTTATGGCTTTCCGGGAAAAACTTTCGCGCCACAAAAACTATCAAATACGAAAAAGTAAAAATAAATAAAAGTTCAACACAACAGAGACAAAAGCATAAAATCGCAAAAACAGCGATTAAATCAATAGAAACTCTACTCTAGAAAGAAATATTCATCAAAAAGCAAAAATAAACCGGCTTTATAGTTTTAATCGCATGTGAGTAAAATTTAATGAAAATGGAAAGGTTGGTGAAAGTGATGCAGCGTGAAATCTGTTGAAATTAATATTATCTGAAGTGTACTCTTTGATCCGAATGCATGAAAAATAGGCCAAAAAATATTTGGTTTTTGCATGCGATTATTCCCGCGATGGCAAACCTGCTGTTCTCTCACCCGCTGGCGGCTTTTGAGCATTGAAAAAAAATTGTGCAGCACTTCAATTAATATTTCAACGAATTTCGCATGGGATATTTGTTTTTGTTTCGGGCAGGTAATTTCAACTCAATAAAATAAATTCCATGGATTGATTCAACGAGTTTTGTTTTTTATTAATATCGAGGGCAAGGTTCGTTAGCAGACGCCTTTCAAATATTTTTTTATATTTTGTGTAAGGGAAACCATTTTTGATGAGTTATTAATTTGTCTACGTATTTATGTTTTTATATACCATAAATGAAGATCAATATTTTGGTACTAGACGTTAAGGTTTTCGGGCAATTTTTTTGCAAGAATATAAATATTATCAACGAGGCAACTGCATGAGGCTCGTTTTGAACAAAATGGATAAACTTAATTTCGGTATCTCGATTTTGAATTGCTTAGATATTTAATAACTGTTTGGGTAGCTTCCACATGTTTTGGAAACCTTAAATACAGTAAAACATTACCGAAAGAGTTTTATATTGAAAATACTATACCACTTCTCTTCCCAAAATGCTCCTCATTTGTTGGAACCGCCGATATTGAACCATTATGGCATATAGCCGGTACCATTAGTATGAAGATTTGTGCGTAGTAGATTGTCTTTTATAATATATTTCGGGATTAGACAACTCTCGTGTTGCAATCTTCAAATTCACAACGCTAACGTAAAGTTTAACATTTTTGATGGTATACATATTCAAAACGTTTTAACATACTAGCGCTATTTGTGTTGCTTACAGTAACTTAAAATATTCTTGTCGACCAGAAAATGGAATTAAATCGCGAATATTTTCGCGCAATTATTTTTTACAACTTTCGACGTGAATTAACTCCTCAACAGTGAATCGATTAACATAATTCAATTTTCGGCGATAAAGCTCCATCAAGGACTAGAGTTTATCGATTGTATGATGAATTCAATCTAGGTCGTGGATCACTCAAAGACAAATTTCGTGAAGGTCGTCCAAAAAAAGTTGTTGTTCCGGAAACTATTGTTGCTGTGTGAAAACTGATATTGCAAGATCACAAGATTGAGACAACTATAGGCATTAGTGGATCCAGCATTTCTTCTATATTGCTTGGTAATTTGACTTTGAAAATTTCTTCACTTTATATCACACAGAATTTGACTAGGGCCGATTGGTTGGGAGAAATGAAAAAATACTATAGCGGTGTTTCGAAACACGTCATAGAGGCAGGTTTTTTGGAAATACTGAATGTTTCGCAACCATATCACTGGGAAAATGCAGAGTAGTAAATTTTGAATGTTCCAAAACTATTTGTTTGTCAGCTGTCTTTCGAGAAATCAGGCAAACTTAGGTGGGTCATTCTTCACCACGACAATGCCAGTCCTCACATATTGATTGGAAAAATTGCTTTTTTGTGTACTGAAAATTTCGATTTGATGAGTCGTTCACCGGACAGTCTTGACTAGGCACCGAGTAACTTCATTTTAGCTTTTAATAAGTTAACGTTTCTCGACATCTGAAGACGCGGTTGATGTGTTCAGAACGCATGTTTTGAGATTCCTCAATGAGAGTGGCAAAAATGTTTCAACAATTGGCTCAAACGCATTCAAAAGTACATAGATCTTAATGAAGAATATTATGAAAAACAAATAAAGAGATTTTGATTTTTTCTTTTCTTAACAAAAAACCAAATTTATAAAGGAAAACAGCATTTATTAAATTATCATGTATACAAAAATTTTCTTTTTCGCGACTTTCGTGAATGAGATGTATTAGGACAATCGCGTTGCATACCCCTTCCGCTGGCGTGCCATCATATATCGATCCCATCGACCTTGTTATCTCTCCTCTATGGTTCTTAGGTCCTGGTGAAACCGCTCGCCTTGTTCTTTGCCATAGTATCCAAGATTATCTGGAAATATATACAGATGACTGTGGTGGAGGTAGTGTTCATTGATAGACAAACGAAATCCACGCAGCTTGCTCCAAATCATTCAGAGGACTTAAGAAATCAGTACCCTTAATTAATGTTCTTATTTTTGGACTATTGCTGCTTTCAACTTTTCTATGCTTAGACCAGTAATTATCCTTGATATATAAGAAAAACATTGTCCATTTTCATCTAACGTCTTAAAAAATTGTTTTATTAAGCCCAGTTTTATGACCACGGGTGTTTGTGTTATCCACTCTGCTGTCCTAATAAGAAATTGACCATTTTAAGATCAACAAGAATACTCCTTTGGTGTTCATTATATTTGACTTTGACTAACACGAGTGCTATATTTTCATATCCCTCTTTTAGTTTTGTTGAATGAGCAAGTAGAACTGACTGGCGGTTTCTTTGAACGCTGATCCACTGTCTCAAGTAATCACAACATATTTAATAAACCATTTAAGGCATCCACGGCGTGTATTCATTCACAATTTTTGAGTTAAAATAAGAAAAATAGGCACTTTTTACAAAATCCGTTAATAAATATATTTACACAAATGTTCCGATAAATTGGCAAAAAAAACTAGTTAAAGTACTGACTACAGCCTATATTAAAAAGGAAGCCTAGATCGGAAAGGACACTTGGAAAAAAATTAAAAATAATTTAGTTTTACCAAAAGACATCTGGTCCAAAACCGTTGACACTATCTCCGCGCCAAATTTTTTTTCTTTTTGTGAGTCAGTGTCGCCAGTGTGAAGTTTGTAGATAATTTCGTCTATCTTGGAACTAGCGTAAACACCCCAAAAAATGTCAGCTTGGAAATCCAACGCAGGATTACTCTTGCCAACAGGTGCTACTTTGGACTGAGTAGGCAATTGAAAAGCAAAGTCCTCTCTCGACAAGCAAAAACCAAACTCTATAAGTCACTCATTATTCATGTCCTGTAATATGGTGCAGAGGCTTGGACGATGTCAACAACGGATCAGTCGACGTTGCGAGTTTTCGAGAGAAAAATTCTTCGAAAGATTTATGGTCCTTTGCGCGTTGGCCACGGCGAATATCGCATTCGATGGAACGATGAGGTATACGAGATATACGACGACATTGACATAGTTCAGCGAATTAAAAGACAGCGGCTACGCTGGCTACGTCATGTTGTCCGGATGGAGGAAAATACGCCAGCTCTGAAAGTATTCTACGCAGTACCCGCCGGGGGAAGCAGAGGAAGAGGTAGACCTCCACTCCGTTGGAAGGACCAGGTGAAGAAGGACCTGGTTTCGCTTGGAATATCCAATTGGCGTCACGTAGCGAAAATAAGGAACGACTGGCGCGCTGTTGTTGACTCGGCTATAATCGCGTAAGCGATGTCTACACCAATTAAGAAGAAGAAAAAGTGTCGCCAGTGTTGGATCGCTTTAAATTTATACAAAGTTCAAAGATCGTAGAAGAGTTTCGGATAATCATTATGAAATTTTCAGGTTTACAAATTGTTTAACTAAGAAAAAAGGTAGAAGAAATGTCGATAGAAGTGTAAGCCCAGGTTGGGCTTATCAGTTCAAAAATCCTGAACTTAAAATTAATTGTTGCATACACGTACTAGTAAACTGCTCAGCTTACTGCACCCTGTATAAATATTTGCGCAATTACTTTATAACAGAATAAAACGGAAACCGCCTCAGCCGCAACTGAAATAGCAAAATGTGTTTTTTCGCTTGCTACTTTGCAACTTTGCCACTTTTGTCGCTAATAATTGCTCAAGTGCTGGTAAACAACACGAACTGCTCAACACATTTTTACAGCGAAAATATTTATAGTATGTTAATTGTTAAGTGCGATTGGGTGTGTATGAGTTGCATCCCCACTTAAGCCAAGTGACTGCGCGCCACACTAACCAAACAGCAACGCACTAAGCGCGCACCCGGAGCTTGACTAGAGCTGGAGCTGGAGCAGAAACAAAAACATAAACACATGTTGCATTATTAACAAAATATCCGCGAGCGCAAATTGCTAACAAAAATATTGGCGCAGAATGGCGTTCGGGTGTTGCGGCTTTGGCGGGCGAAAGACGGAAACGGAAGCGGATGTGGATGTGGTGGCCGCGCGAGCGCGCTGTAACAATGTTCTCCACAAAGCTAAGTGCATGTGCAGCTGACGCAAACGTGAGAGTAGCGCTAAAATGTTATTCGCCATTGTTGCATTTTGGAATTTTACTACCAATTAAAATATGCATTAATGGCATCGAAGCTATTTGCAAGTACCAAAATCAACCGCCGAAACAATCAGCCAGGCCACGTACGTGGGCATAGCCCTGTCATGCTACGCTGCCAACACCGGCAATTGCTGTCAGGCGGAATAATAGATGCTGATGAAATATGCAAAGTTGGAAAAAATGCGAAAACTATTCCAAGCAGAAATTCATTTACGAAAAATGCGCCACCCTTCCAAAAATTTGCTAATTCGCGGAATTGTTGGAATGCTCTCAAATGTTGTTGTGTGTAAATAATTCATTAGGAGAGTTTTATTCATTATACCCTAAACAGTGTATATCAAGTTTGCCACGAAGTTTGTAACACCCAGATGGAAACGTGGAGATCATATAAAAAATATATGTATTTAATGAATATTGTATTTATTTTGAAAATTCTTTATTTATTCTTCCAAATCAATTTCATCCCCTTCAAAGTAATCCCCTCCCGATGCAATACACTTATGCCAACGGATTTTCCAATGTTTGAAACACTGGTTGTAGTCATTTTCCGGGATGGCCTTCAGTTCCGTCTTCGCTGCGGCTTTTTTTTTTTTTTTTTGTGTTTGTTTTGTTTTTAAGTAGGGGAAGCATCAAAAGCCGGAGTGCGGAACTTTAATCCGCTAAACCTACCCTACTCCCAACTCCAGACTCTCCCACGGAACCACCTGATTAAGTATTACTTCGTGGGAGTGATAAGACATTTAAGTTTCTTCTATGGCACGGACTGACGGACGCCTACTCTGGTCTATATGTCTCAGTTTTGTTATGATTTAGGCTGCCGCTTGGCTGACAGCTCTCCAGTTCTCAGTGGACTGACACATGAGTGTCGTCAAATTTTCCACCGTAAAACTACCACCGAGTGTAGTTTTAAGTTTTTCTCCTGCACTTATAAAGCGCGGGCAATAAAAGAAAACATGCTCAGAGTCTTCACAGCACTCTGAACACGACGGACAGTTCGGACTAATGTCATGCTGGAATCTGTATAGATAGCTTCTAAAGCATCCATGTCCACTTAATATTTGGGTTAGGTGGAAATCCAGGTCCCCATGTCGTCTGTCGATCCAGGAATGGATATCCGGTATGAGTCTGTAGGTCCATCGTCCTTTGAGTTAGTTAAGCTTTTCACTCTCTCTCTTCTTTTGGCTCCTGTAGTTGGCTCTGATAATTTGTACACCCGCTCGTATTCGTCACTCTGGATGTCAATTGAAATTGTTCGGAAAGCACTGATAACTCTTAGTGCCGACAGCCTGTGCAATGGGTTTATTTTTTTGGCATATGCTTTGATGCCTAGCGCCTGGGTCCATATTGGAGCCGCATATAATACAATCGATCTCATTACCTTTGCGAGTAAAAAACGCTGGCTGGAACGCACGCAGCCTTTATTTGCCATCATTCTTGATAAGGCATTAAAGATTTTGTTCGCTTTACCTGCAGTGTATTCTAGGTGGTCCTTAAATTTTAGCCTTGAGTCTATTATTACTCCCAAATATTTTAGGTGTGGCTGTGAGTAAATTTGGCACTCCCCTATGGTGAGAGATATACTTTCCTCCACTTTTCTTGTGCTTATGAGCAAGGCTTCGGTCTTTTGCTCCGCCAGTTCTAAACTCATTGAGGAGAACCATTGGCGTAGACCGTTTATGCACTCGTTGCATTTGCTCCGGAGGTCATCGAGGTGTTTAGCAACTGCTACCACAATAAGGTCGTCTGCGTATGCAACTAATTTAATACCGTTCGGTTGGTGTCTCCTTAGCACCCCATCATACATTATGTTCCATAAAAGGGGGCCTAGTAAGTCTTGCGGTACTCCACTCGAGATAGAGTAGCTCTTGGTGCCTTCATCTGTATCAAATAAAAGTCGCCTGTTTTTAAAATAACTTCCGACAATTTCTATCAGATATTGAGGAGTGCTTATGTCATACAGAGCTTTGATTATGTTTGCCCACTTTGCTGAGTTAAAGGCATTCTTCACATCCAGGGTGACCAGCGCACAATATTTTTTTGTTCCGCCTTTCCGTCGCTTGCCTCTTACTGCGCATTTCGCGGTGTCAACGACATCGGTTAGTGCGTCAATGGTGGACCTCTTTTTCATAAAGCCGTATTGTCTTTCTGATAATCCGCCGGCTTTCTGGATTATTAACTCCAAGCGGTTTCTTACTATGCTTTCATATACGCTGCGACTTGAATCTCCTCTATCGTATAAAAACAGTGCCCCCGGAGCGGTTTTTTGAGCTTGGTGAACAGCCAGAAGTCGCACGGCGCCAGATCAGGTGAATACGGTGGTTGCGGAACGATATGATTTGAGTTTTGGGCGAAATGATCACGAATTACGAGGACAGTATGGGATGGTGCATTATCGTGGTGTAAAAACCAAGAATTGTCTTTTCACAATTCCGGCCTTTTTAGGCGGATAGCGTTACGCAAATGACGCATGACGTTCAAATGATGTTCCTTGTTGACTGTTTGACCGGTTGGAAGGAATTCATAATGCACAATACCACGATAATCTAGGAAAACAATCAACATGACTTTGATTTTTGAGCGACTTTGGCGCGATATTTTTGGTCTCGGCTCTCTTTTGGCACGACATTCGCTCGATTGATCGGTTGTTTTGGGGTCGTAAGCATAGATCCAAGTCTCATCGCCAGTTGTAATGCATTTCATGACACCCTGGTAGTCGGTAAGCACCATTTCACACACTTCAACGCGACGCCTTTTTTCCAAAAAATTCAATTGAGGGCTTGAGGCCCAAAACATCCTTCAAAATGGCATTGGCTTAGCCTTTCGATATGCCAACTTCATCAGCAAGGTCTCTAATTGTTAATCGAGGATCACTTTTCAACGCCAAATCTTTAATTTGTGGAACGTGAGCTTCGTCGGTTGAGGTCGATGGTCGCCCTGGATGCTCTTCGTCTTCGACACGTTCACGGCCGGATTGGAACTCACTATACCACTTGTAAACATTTTTTTTAGACCTAGCCTCATCACCAAAGGCTTTCTGCATTATCCTCAATGTATCCACAGCAGAAAATTGATTCCGTAAACAAAAGTTAATGCAAATTCTTTGCTTAACAAATTTCGACATCGCAAAAAACGAAAAACTCACATTTAGCAGACCACAAAACGACACTTATCTCAAACACTAATGAATATTTTTATATGAAATTTGATATAAATGTGACTGACAGCACTACCAACCTAAAAAAAAAATAATTCTCCAAATCCTTCGACGCGCGCAGTTTAAATTAAGCAACATTTTTTGGTTTCTGTTCCGGTGTACTCATACAGAAAAGATGGTTTTCCAACTCGTGAACACGCCACGTATATCTGGCCGTGTGGAAAACATAGCATTTCCAAATGTATGCCACATACTTCTAGCGACTATCCTTATGCCCTCATGATTGTCATCTCAAATGCAATTTTCACTGAAAACGAAATACGTTTGAACTGAAATGGCAAATCGTTGGGACACAAAGGAATTCGTAGAATCAAGCATTCTGCCCCTTTGTATTCGAGACAAGTTCCATTACACAGTTTCGGCGCATGCGGATAATTCAGGGCGTCGCGACGCGTCGTCTTTATTGTCAAGACGATCGATCGATTTGTATGAGCGCAAGTCTCCCGAAATTTTTACTTTGAGTCTTCCAGTTTAAGTGAGCAACATCGGTATTTTTGGCAGCCATCGTAGTTACGATAATTTGCCCAATGTCCGAACATTCGTGATGGGTTTATCTTTCTTGAATTGATAAACGGAAGATGGAATTGATATCAAACCACCGGAAGTATCAACCGGAATTGTCCCTTTTCCAATTCTTAGCGAATACGGTGTGTCTTCGGCAATGTCATTTTTGTTCGTATCCCATAATTGACATGGATTTGAAGGCTGATATACCGAAATGATCGTCGCGAAAAGTATGCGAATCGTCCATCGTTTGATTCCAGTGATTATCACGTTCCAGCAATTGTAATTGCTGGCTTCCTTCTCAAAAATTGCCCACACTGTACCATTCACACTACGCAATGACTCAAATGAAGTTGAACGGCGTACATTAATCAATAGCAACCGAAGGTAGAACCAATCGTCGTTTCTCGGGTGGATTGTGTAAATTGGTCCTAATGCATTAGTTGAGAACACACCTGGATGCCAATCTACTGGTTGGCCTTGCTTTCTGCGTAACTATTACCTCAACGATGCATCCCATGTATAATATCAAGGTATTTCCGAATAGAGTAATGTTCTCGCAAACGATGGCGGTGTATCCACTAGCTGTAGTGTATTCTCTGGGTTGAAATACACTTTTTGGTCATTCTCCAAATTAACTGCGAGACGCACAACAGTCGGAAAACGTTCATGAATTGAAAATATAAATATTCTTCAAAACGCTTTATTGCAGTTCACGTATCGACCGTATCGTTCAAGACCAATAACCGCCATGTTGCTTCTTCTGGTGACGTAATTACAAACGTATTTTAGCAATCACACCAAACTGCAATACCCAACATTGATATGAGTTTTGAATGTGGATTGGACAATAATGGTGAATATACTTAGTACCATCCATGTGTTGTCAACTTCGATATTCACTCTTCTAATTTGAATGCTGAATGTTCTGCCATGGTCGTCTTGTGAGCGACGCCGATAGAGTGAATATCCCTCATTTCTAGTTTGTGTTTCCGAAAGGAACGTGGATACTGTTTCGTGCATTTATTGTCAGACATACAAACTGAAAAGGGATTTTGGTGTCCGCAAGGTCCATGAACCATGTTGGTTTTCATCACTTCATATAATACTGGATCTTTCTCTGCAGCAGGAATTTCCGCAGAAATGAGTTCATCAAGTTGATCTGGTGTAACCACCATCCACCATGAACAATGTGTACGTCCGGCAAACCTCTCTTTTGTCATTCAACAAAGTACATCTAGCATCTAACAGCACCATATATACGTTGCTTCAAGATAAAATCCATCAAACATCGTAACTGTTGTTTGCAAAGTCATGCTGTGACATCGTGACGATCGCTATTGATTGACCGCGATCCATAATTCCGTGCGTATGTCATCGCATCCTGGGAGTACTTCTTGCCTTGCTTTCGGCTGCCATACGTTGATTGCGATCTCTTCGTGGCAAATTTATATCTGCGAATTTATATCTGTAATTCATCACTTTGTGTGAAACTCACATAAAGTTTTCACTGAATAATTTTCAATAATTTTTCTTTTGAATAGCTGGAATAAAAAATCAAGCGACCGAAATTGAACGATTCAAATAATTTAAAATATTGAAAAACAAAACAAACAAAAATTTAAAAAAAAAAATTTGTTTGGAAAAAAATTGCTTTTTTGAATTATCCAATTTTTCGACTTTTCCTCATGAAAAGTATAAGGTACTTTTATTCCTACACCTTCCCCGATCCACAAAGAGCAACCTAAGAAAAATTCATCAAGATTGGTGTAGTCGCTCTCTTAGCGTTACTAACAAACAAACATTCATTCGTTTGTATGGGAAAAAGAAAAGGGCTGCTTTTAGGGGTTTCCGGCAATTATTCGAAATTTTCGAACATTTGGAAAAAAGAATTGGAATTGGTCCAGGCATTGAGTTATGCGCTTAGCAACGCATTTTAAGATTCCTTTTTATACATAAAGGATATACTTCTTATAGACTAGTCAAATAAAGTTAAATATGAATATATTAATTCGTTTGTTGCAACGAATACTTTCGGTTATTATTGAGGCTATTATGTGACTCAAAGGCACTCAAATCTTAATGGTTATATGCTTCCTGACATTGACTGAAGTGCTGGGTATCAAAGGAACGCAAAACAACTCTTTGCTGAGGAAAACAATTTTCGTTTAGCATAATTTTTATATGAAAATTAAAAATTACAAGTGCTGACTTTAAGAAAAAGGCGGCCAAGTGTTGGCAAATTTAATTATAACGATGTTTTAAAGTCACATGCGCCCGAGACATTCTCGTTACGAATTTGCTAGAAGTGGCGAAGTAATTATGTATGCACATAATTTAAGTGTCCAGTGCAATTATTCAGAGTTTTGTGGCGACTTTTATGTCCTTAAAGGAACCACTTTTGTACGGAAAATTCATTGTTTCTAACTGCCATATATACTCTCTGCCTTTTAAACAATGCACTCCGATAATAATAATAATGACAATACGAAGCAAAAGGATACACGAGCTGTGTAAGAAAATACGAAATTAAGTAATCATGCCTTAAAGCAAGGACCAAAAGCACCCAAGCGCATATAGAGCGCACAATACTTTTATATTATACAATACAATTATACTTAAGAAACCCTCAAAAAGTTGAAGAAAAAGAAGCAAGTAATATTGCTCAAGGAATTTTCTAAAGCAAAGGCCAAAAAAACGAAAAAAAAAAACCTGAAATGCAATGAAAGGCGAAGAACCGAAAGCAAAGCAGGTTAGCACAACACATACCATTACGAAAAAGGCAAGAAATAATAGTAATTGTGCGAAAAGTTTATAATTACAAATTTTAGTACTCAATTTGACTCAAATTACTCCTTGGCTTACGCTCGGCAATGAGTGCTTCCCACACATACACACCCACACATACACGAAATCCCACAGCTGCACACACGCCCTCTAGTGCAAACAGTTTTGTGGAATTACTTGAGCCAAAAGCTCAAGTGAAGATATGTCAACCTAAAAACGACCAGGAAAGACGCTGGCGCAGGCGCTGGCGTCAGCGTTGCTGCGTGTCATACGAGTCAGTTCGGGTTGCTGCCTGCGACATAATTGAGTTCCGGCGGCGCGTGCGTGGCGAGGACAAATGAAACGCTGTGTCGTCAGTGTGTAGCCGAAGTCAGCGTCCGTTTGTGTGTCGCAGCAGCGTGGGATTTTAAGTGTGCGGCGCAGCGGCGAAATGAAAAAAGTATCAAGTATCTGCTTGAGGACATTTTGCAGCGTCGTTAAAGCGCACTGAGTGCTACAATTTCACTAACTAAATTCGCATGGCCAACCAACTAATTCGGAGGGGGGTTGTGTGGTGTGCGTGAAATGGTATTCTTAAAAGGAGGGCGGCACGTGAAGATGAAACGAAATAAAATAAGAAACAAAAGGAGAACTCTAAAGAAACTTCCTTAGCAGCCCGCAATGTGAGAAAGCAGCAAAAGTGGGAGACCAATAATATTTTTTTTTTGTTAAATAAAAGTGAAGAACGAAAGAAAAGCAACTAGATAATTCATTTAAACAAAGGCGTATTTTAATAATCACAATAATGAGGTTGAGCTTTAAATGTTAAGTATCCGTTTATTCCACATACACATTCAAATCCCGCTAAATACACATACTACATATAAACATTTCCTAGCTTTTTGTGCGCTGCAAAAAAGCTCAAAAGCTTGGGTGAAAGTTCAAGTGTGAAATTGCGAAATGGGTTTCTTTGCTTCTTTAATTAAAAAAAGAATTCTCAAAAGAGCATACTGTGGATATGATCTAAAGAAACGGTATTAAATATGTTAAGCAAGAGAAGAATAAACTAATTAACAAACAAAAATTCTTATGTTCCTTCGAGAAAGAGGGGCCTTTTTGCTAGTTGACAATCAAAATCGTATAAGTTAAATTCCAGTTTCCATTAAGAGTTGCGACAAATAAATTGCGCTCCAACATTATGTTTAGGTCTTTTGAGATATGGCAAGCTTAAGCCGAACTCAGCTGCGGTATGAAGAGGTCCTAGCATCAGTAAATAAACCAATTGATTCGTCGTAGACATTCAGAAAATAGTTTAATAATATTGTCTTAAAAGTCTTTTTGTATTTTGGCAATAGGTGTCGTTGCAGTGGTATATCTCCAGTGGTACCATTCATAACTATTGGGTCATATAGTGTTGGAAAGGTGAGATTTTAAGATTCATTTAGTAAAAAAGAAACTTCATAACGGTGATAACCATCCGACTAAAATTTCTGCTCGCCAAGTGTTTGAATATATGTGACCTGGTCTACGAAAAGGGGGCTTAGGTGTCAAAAAAAATAAATAAATAAATAAATAAAAAAAAAAAATATTGAAAAAAAGAAATTGATTTTTTGACACCTAAGCCCCCTTTTCGTAGACCAGGTCACATATGTTTAAAGACAAAGACAAGTCACCCGAAATCAAATTTGGAGCAAGTGATGGTTGAGGCAGCTATTCGTGATACAAATCGACCAAGCTGCCAATAACGAAGGCGCAGTTGTGAGCCACGTCGTGATAAAATAATACTTCTTTATTCACCAAATGGGCCTTTGTGCTTGCAGAAAATCGTGACCATAACCTTTGCGACCGGTAGTACAGTCTTCGCTTTCTTCAGATTAGGCTCGCCGGATAAAGTCTGATGTTTCCATAGTTACATTGTGTCTGGTGTGTATCAGTGGTACTATGTTTCATCTTCGGTGCCAAAATGTTGAACTTCTTCGGGTTGCGCTTGTTGTCCGAAGTTAGCATACGTTTCAGCCATCATATTCGTGCAGTCTTTTGAGATGCACACTATTCCAACTATCTCGCCCCCCATCAACCCACTGTTTGATTTATGGGATCATGGAATTTTGTCAGGTTATCGTAGCAGCACAGTGTGATTCTTAAAAATCGACATGCCTTTATGGCCCGATACTCGTATCTCTTCTTTTTCTTCAATCTGCGCACTCATCCACTCCCACTTTCCGTGAAGCGAAACCAAGTCCGATTGGATCCAAGCGATTTCTGGTAGTCAGGCACATTACGATTATACATCAGTTGCTTATCGTCTCCCTGTTTACAGAAAGTTCTTAATGAGAAGTTACTAATAACGAAAATTTGGAATATGAAGGAAGTGTTGCTATATCGGTCTCTCTTTTTGCCCCACATTCGTTATTTTAATTTTTAAGCTTTTCGAAGTCATGTTTTTGCTAAAAAGAAGGTCGAATCGAAACTTTTATAGAATTCCTCATAATTCCATAGTCTATAGTATATTTAAAAAAATCTTGTTCATATAATCTTTCTTAGAGGAAAACCTTTGAAATTTGTGTTTTATTCTACTGACACAGCTCTAATTAGCAGCGTGTAATCCGGTATGCTTATTGAATGGTTGCTTACAAATATTCCTCAGCAGCATCATTTCAGTGCGCGTGTGTGTGTGTGCAAAGTAAAGCAAAGCTGCTCTGGCGCAGCTCCACCCATTAGTAATTCACCATAAAATGTAATTTTTCTCACTGTGGCTAAGTGAGATTGTGGCTTGTTGTTGTATTTAGGTGTCGGTACGTTGTTGTTGGGCGGTTGAGTGTTAGCTCCGACTGTTGTCTTAGCGGTTGTTGGTTGTTTTCCTTTAGTTATAACCGCAATTTCAATGTAAACACCCATACAAAGAACAATTCCCCTGGAAAATGATAATAAATGTTTGCATGCGCGCGCTCACAAGTTATTTTACGCCTTGTTGTTGCTGCTAATGTTGTTATAGTACCTATTGCTGCACTATTACTGGCATTGTTATTGTTATTGTAATGGTGGTTATAGTCATGCTAACTGACGCTGATGCTGCAGCTGTCTTCGTTGCTTGCCGCCTCGCTATCCTCACACGCAAACACACACACATACACACACATTCTTGTGGAATATGCACACTCACTCCCACATAAATATGTAACAGTTACTCTACGCCGCTGCCGAGTCGCTGCTGCAATGAAAGATGCTACAATTTGCTTTTTGCAATGGTAGCAAATTAATTTTAGTTACCAAAAGCAAGCAAACAACCAACAGTCAACCAGAAGAAGACAGAAATGGAAACATGAAATTGCAACAAAGCCAATCGAAATAGCAAAGCGTAAGCTGAGGAGCATGTTTATTTACTTAAAGGGTGGCTTAAAATTAGCTACAAATTAAATAAATATTTATTCGAAATTAAATTAAATTATTTAAAAAATAAAAGCGTTAATGTTTTCGGTCCGGATAAGAATTGGTAGCAATCATCTACATTTTTTGAAGTTGTCTGCGTTCATATGGTAGAAATTAAATCAACATTGCCTCATTCAAAGGCTGCAGTCCTACGTTTAAGAAGAGATTCGACGGGCCTTACTACTGACACTCTGAAATTCTTCATTGCTTTCCACTTCATTTTCAGTAATTCAGAGCAGACTCGACGAAGCAGCTAAGTAGGTGCCTTGCTCTATGTTCTCATATTTTCTAGTAAAATGTAGTTGCGGTAGAGACCCAGGGAAAGTAATACCGTGATATTCTTCATTGGCTTTTGTGTCGTAAAATATCCCTTGTCTAAACTCAAAAGATTATGTTTGGTCGAATTTAGCCAACTCAAACAGGATTGATACAAAGACCTTTATCGATATTTGAAAAGTTTTGAACTATTATATATTCAATAGTATCACAAAGTTTCGGTTCTGTTTTCATTTATTTAAGTTAATTGATCACTGGTATCTATCACATATCGCGATTTCCTGTTTGATTTCAGACTAAGGATTTAGGGCCTAATATAAACACCACATTATTTGGTTTCAATTGACATTTTTCTGTACACACTTTGGCTGGTGGAGACCAATGATCATCACATTCGTATTGATAATAATTACATATCACCCTGTAAAAGCCTAGAATACAAGAAAATTCACGCTCATTTAAGTTTACAGAAGAATGAAACGGTGTAAAAATTTACGCACAAACAACAACAAAAATGTATATGTGAAGATTGCCAGAAGAAACCATCATCCTTCCGCAAAAACAACATTAACAAATAATCAAAAGTGCAAACAGAGTAGAGGAAATCGCAAAACAAGCATATATATCTTGGTTTCAGTGTCAATTGCGGTCCGACACCATTAGTCTGCTGAAAGTGCGTAGAAAAATGCAGGCTTAAGTAAGAGTTGAGCGCAACAAAGTTTGAACGAAACAGTTGCACCGAAGCTATAATATCTTTCACAAATGCCAAATATGTTTTACAAGAACTCGACTTTCATCGGTCAATTTGTATGGCAGCTAAATGGTGTAACGGCTCGATATGAGCAATTTCTTCGGAGATTGCACTGTTGCCTCAAAAACGGAGAAATACATGCAGCTGGATATGGCTAAATCGACTGAGCTCATCATGCTGATCACTTACATATGTATGTATTTATGTTATAGGGTCTCCGAAGCTTACTTCTGTGTGTTACAAAATTCGTGGCCAACTTTATAATGTACAATTTTCAGGGTATAAAAATTAGAGAAAATTTTTCCCTCTTTTGATGACTGCCATGGCAGAGATCCTTAGTTCGTGATTTTAAGGGCATGCACCTGGAATGTCTGGTCCTTTAAGTGGGATGGTGCTGCTGCCCAGCTGGTTGATGTTCTCGTTAGAATGAAGGCCGACATCACTGCCGTCCAAGAGATGCGATGGACGGGACAAGGACTGAGATGAGTAGGTCCTTGTGGCATTTACTGTAGTGGCCATTTAAAGGAGCGCAAATTTGGTGTTGGATTCGTGGTGGGAGAGAGACTCTGTCGCCGAGTACTGTCATTCACCCTGGTGAAAGAACGTCCAGCCACAACTCGCATCAAAGTGAAGTTCTTCAATATATCGCTGATCTGCGCCCACGCCCCGGCTGAAGAGAAGGATGATGTGACCAAAGAAGTTACGATATCAAAATCGTGCTTGGAGACTTTAATGTCATGATAGGTAAAGAAGGTATCTTTGGCACTACGGTCGGTAAACTCAGTCTCCACGATGAAACATCCCCATATGGATTGAGGCTGATCGACTTCGCCGGGGCCTGAAATATGGTTATCTGTAGTACTAGATTGCAGCATAAGAAAAGTCATCAAGCTACGTGGCTGTCTCTGGATCGAAAATCCACCAACCAGATCGTTCATGTCGTGATAGATGGAAGACACGTCTCCCGTGTTCTAGACGTGCGTGCACTCCGAGGTCCTAACATCGACTCGGACTACTATGTTGTTGCAGCCAAGGCTCGCACCCGAATCCGTGCAGCAAAAAACGTACGCCAACAAACATAAGGAAGGTTCGACGTCGTTCGACGGCTGCAACCGAAATCATTGGTTTTCGGAAAATGCAACGCAGCGGAGAGAAAACAGACTGCTTACCTCCCAACGTTACGCTCGAAAAACGTTAATGCTCGAAAATTCTACGAAAAATGTGCCACTAACAGAAAGTTTCCAGACCGGAGCATGCTCTCGCAGAAACTAAAGAGGTGATCTAGTAACCGATGCTAAAAGCATACTAAAATTATGGAAGGAACACCAGCCTGCTGAATGGCCTTGAAAACATAACGCCATGAGAAGGCTAACCCGATTCCTCAATCGATGACGATGGAGCAAACGTTCCATTCTCCGAACATGAAGAAGTTCGAATAGCAATTAGACGTCTGAAGAGCAACAGAGCGAGGGACCGATAGATTGCCGGCCGAGCTATTTAAACATGGAGACGAAGAACTTATAAGGAGCATGAATCAGCGAAAGCCTCTGCTGCTAGCGCTGCGTTTGCTATAGTTTATTTAATAATTAATTATTATGTAAGCTTTGTATAAATAAAATAAATAAATATTCGATTTTAAGTGTGTTCATGATTGAAATGTTCGATGGTGTTCGAGTTGTATGTTAACCCCTATACACTAATTTGCTCGTGCACTTCTTTTTTATTTCAAATCAATCCAGCAGAAAATTTGCTGTACTCGTAGCTTACCCGCAGTGACACGTTCGTTCGATTGAAGTAATCATCGCAATGCTAAAAATTGAAACGAAGTCAGCGATACCGATCGTTATTGCCGAAGAACAGATTGTTCATGTTGTATCATATCAGTTGACGCTGGTCAGTGTTCGAACTGATCGATAATGCGGTCTCTGATGAACTGAAATGATTTCATTGTGTTTTTGACACGACTGTTTGTTCTGATTGGGCTGGCAGTGAACGAGGGCAAGACGAAATATCTCCTGTCATCAAACAAACAGTCGTCGCACTCGCGACTTGGCACTCACGTTACTGTTGACAGTCATAACTTTGAAGTTGTAGATATTTTCGTCTATCTTGGAACCAGCGTAAACACCACCAACAATGTCAGCCTAGAAATCTAACGCAGGATAACTCTTGCCAACAGGTGCTACTTCGGACTAAGTAGGCAATTGAGAAGCAAAGTCCTCTCTCGACAAACAAAAACCAAACTCTATAAGTAACTCTTAATTCCCGTCCTGCTATATGGTGCAGAGGCTTGGATGAGTCGACGTTGCGAGTTTTCGAGAGAAAGGTTCTGCGTAAGATTTATGGTCCTTTGCGCGATGGCCACGGCGAATATCGCATTCCATGGAACGATGAGCTGTATGAGATATACGACGACATTGACATAGTTCAGGGAATTAAAAGACAGCGGCTACGCTGTCTAGGTCATGTTGTCCGGATGGATGAAAGCACTCCAGCTCTGAAAGTATTCGACGCAGTACCCGCCGCGGGAAGCAGAGGAAGAGGAAGACCTCCACTCCGTTGGAAGGACCAGGTGGAGACGGACCTTGCTTCGCTTGAAATATCCAATTGGCGCCACGTAGCGAAGAGAAGAAACGACTGGCGCGCTGTTGTTGACTCGGCTATAATCGCGTAAGCGGTGTCTAAGCCAGTAAAGAAGAAGAAGAAGTTTGTTCTGATTTATGCATTCTCGCTGCAGCTCTCTGGTGAGCACATATTTGGTGTCTGCTTCCTCGAATTCGGCAATTTATGGGCGTTAGATGACATACGTTGAGGGCACTATTTGTGCAACCATTTGTTCTGATAACTTCATTGAAGTTACTAACATTATTAAACTAAGCTTTTCCCTGCCGAATAAAATATTTACGTATAAAATGTTATGTTTTAAATCGGACATCCACGTGGACAGTTACCGTAAGCCCCAAAACTGCCACTAATTTATGGAGGCAGAGTACGCAAATCTCTACACTTGTATGTATTGTTGGTCCCTATAATAGGGAGCAATCGCATTCAGCGCGCTGAATGTAGAACACAGTAAATAGGCGAAGGCAGTGAGCACATGTGCGTAAATAGAAATATGTTTATGCCAACAATAAATTTCCACTAAACGCAAATTACATTTTAATATTAAATTAATTATTATGCGCATTGCTTCCTTCAACTAATTACCCACTTTATCTTCATTTTCTGGTATTTTGTAAGCGGAAACGCCTCAACGATCCACTACTGACTAGTTGACTGCCATATCGATGGTGCTCGAAATTCATTTCCTTCGCTTCAACAGCGACTATGCACTGCGCCACGATGGGGCGCGACGGCCTGACGGTGAATTGGCAGTCGGTTGTGAGCAGTTCGACGAAGTCTGCTTGGCGGTTATGCGGCCGCACACAAATTTTCGGCTTACCATAGGGCGGAATAAACGACTTTGGCGGTAAATATATGCACATATACACCTGAATGTGTATGTGTGTTTGCGTAGTTATGCCGAGTTCTATGCGAGCGGAGGTTTGCGCCAAGGTGTATGCAATAAACGCCCACATTCAACAGCTGTTAGTTGCTGCTATTTACGTAGAAGCTTAGATGCATTAGGCAGCACAGCAGTGGGGTGAGCCGATATCTATGTATGTACATGAACTAGAGGCCAGGGGTGGCTAGCAACTAATGGTACTCACTATGCATCCGTAACTAAATACTCTTGAATTTCGGGAGCACAATGCGAATGTAGTAATGAATAGATTTATATAAGTATCTGTATATGTATGCCTGTGTGTATTCTGCGGACGTGGACTTGAAAATGCGGATACTTGCGTATTTATAAGCTGCACATACATACATATACTCCTGTAGGCAGATGTGGCCCTGGCTATGGGTGTTGAATACCAATAACCACAAATTCGCTCTAATTAGGCTACAAATTCGAGCGTTATTTAATTGGTACTATCAGCATAATAAAACACACCCATCCGGCGCTTGCATTGTCTGAGTGCGGCGAAGTAATTGCAAATCACTAGGGCACATGTACACATCTTATAGTTACCTATTTACAAATACAGCGGTGAAGTAAAAAACCTTTTTTTCCGGCTGAAAATGATTATAATGAAGAAATTACCTCAATGGTTTATATACATACATACATATATATGAGCTCATAGTATCATCCGAATACTAATTAAAAATACTTTTATATATTGGTTATGTCGGGAAGGTTTTATTTACAAGTTGTATTTCGTTGAGATATTTTATTTCTAACATTTTTTACAAATAATGCTTTAAGAAGAACTACGAGGCGTGCACTTTCAACTCAAAACTTTCAAGAAGACACCTTTCATCTTGACCGATATATTTATAAGGCTTAAGCGGGTATTCTACTTTAGAATTTTGAAAAATTAGGTTTTTTTTTCATATATTTAAAGTTTAAACTTTTAAAAATATGACCTTGGAAGGATTCGACTTATTTTCGGAGATACAGCCGATTTTGTGAGGTGGCGTCCTGTTCACTAGAATTGTCTCCTAAACTTTAAAAGCGCTTTTCTTGAATTTTTTCCACACGGTACCGGCATAATCTCAAGTTCTATACAAACGATTTACTTGAAATTTTGTGTGAACCTTCTTTATATAATCCTTTATCGTTCCTACCAGCATCGTGTCAAAATTTTTGTTTTTAATATTTTAAAAAAAATCAGGAATTTCAAAAAAAAGCGTAAAAATTTATTTTTATTTTCAGGCAGTCGTCATTTAAAAAAAAAACAAATTTCGTGTTCCCGGACTATAACAGCATCCTTACTGATTAGGAATTTCTTTTATTTTTTTTTTCAGACCACCAGGAGAATCAGGATCGATGTCACCAGGATGCGGCATTTTTTTTTACACCTGTCTCTCCCCTCCTCTAATTATTTTTATTTTTAATATTTTTTTGCGAAATTTTTTTTCTGTATTCTTAAGATATCAATAAAAAACCATAAAAAATGGATAGTAAAAATATTTTTGGTTTTTTTTTTCAAATAAAATTCAAAAAACTGTCCAAAATTTGATTTCTAGAGTAGAATACCCCCTTAAAAAACGGATGTTTGCAAATCTTTATATTACATAAAACATTAACACAGGGTGTTTCAAAGTTTTTTTTTTTGACGTAGGGAACATAATAAAATTATAAGTAAATATGATTTACTATGTATGTATATCGTTATTTCTCCAAACGACAAGTTAAAAAAATATAAATGATTTAGAATTGAATTCCGTAAATTTAAAATTATAAACTCGTAATGATTTCTATGTTGAATTATTGTTGTATTGGAGGACGGAGCCATGTGTAGAAGTTCACGCAAGTGAGGAAAGTTCTCTGATCGCCATTCACTTGGAAGTGGCCAGAAACGATTCTTTTACATATAGCAGCTCACGACTTCCAGTTTTAGATCAAGTATCTCCTGGGTAGCCTAAGAACATCTGTTCGAAGGCGAGCTAAAGTGAGAAGGCGAAACATCCCCTACACAGGGTTGTGCGCTGGGCTTGGGACTCGCCACGTAAACAACACCCCCAATAAAAAGATATCAACTGTCTGGGATGAGAGACCCCCCATTTGGTGACGACCACAGCAAATGAAACAAGGATTTCGATTTGGGGGCCTGCATCTGGAATGTCCGGTCCCTTAAGTGGGAAGGTGCCGCTGCCCAGCTGGTTGATGTCCTCTCTAGAGTGAAGGCTGACATCACCGCCATCCAAGAAATGCGATGAACGGGACAAGGAATGAGACGAGTTGCGACATTTACCACAGTTGCCATATAAAGGAACGTAACTTTGGTGTGGATTCATGGTGGGAGAGACTCCGTCACCGACTACAATCATTCACCTCGGTGGATGAACGTTTAGCAACAATCCGCACCAAAGCGAGGTTCTTTAACATATTGCTGATTTACGCCCACGCGCCGACAGGAGAAAGGGACGATGTGAACAAAGGTATTTTTGGCACTTCGGTCGGCAAATTCAGCCTCCTTGACGAAACATCCAAAAATGGATTGACTTCGCCGAAGCCCGAAATATGGTTATCTGTAGTACTAGATTCCAGCATAAGAAAATTCATCAAGCCACCAGGCTGACTTCGGATCGAAAAGCCACCAACCAGATTGATCATGTTGTGATAGATGGAAGACACGTCTCAAGTGTTAAAGATGTGCGTGTGCTCCGAGGTCCTAACAACTATTCGGACCACCACCTTGTTGCAGCCAAGATTCGCACCCGCCTCTGAGCAGCAAAAAACGCACGTCAACAAACACAAGGAAGGTTTGACGTCGAGAAGCTGCAGTCACAATAGGCAGCCGAACGATTTTTTGCTCGGCTTGCATTCCTGCTCTCTGAGAGCACTCGTCAACAACTCGGTATAAGGGAACGGTGGGACGGCATTTAAAACTCCTTACGTACAGCTGCAATCGAAACAATTGGTTTTCGGAAAATGCAAAAGAACAGTTGGTACGACGAGAAGTGCCGTATCGCAAAGGTAAGAAACAGACTGCCTACCTCGCAACATTACAATCGACCACAATATGTGCGGGATGGGATATATTCCGAAAGTTGATCGGGAAAGCTAGACGGATTTGCAGACAGAAAAAGAGAGAGACCGAAATGCGTGAGTACGAAGAGCTCGACAAGCTGGCAAACAAGGGTAATGATCGAAATTTCTACGAAAAGAAGCGGCATCTAACAGGAGGTTTCAAAGCCAGAGCATACTCTTGTAGAACCCCCAAAGGTGATATAGTCATCCATGCCCATAGCATACTTAAATTATGGAGGGAACACTTCTCCAGCCTGCTGAATGGTAGTGAGTAGGTATCAACACTAGGAGAAGGCGAACCCGATTCCCCAATCGATTACGATGGAGCAGACGTTCCATTGGTCGACCATGAAGAAGTTCGAACAGCAATTACAAGTCTGAAGAACAACAAAGCGGCGGGGCTGATGGATTTCGGGCGAAGAACTGATAAGGAGCATGCATCAGCTTCTTTGTAAAATATGGTCCGACGAAAGCATGCTCCACGATTGGAATTTAAGTGTGCTTTGCCCAATCCACAAAAAGGAGACCCCACAATCTGCGCCAACCACCGTGGGATAAGCCTCCTCAACATCGCGTATAAGGTTCTATCGAGCGTATTGTGTGAAAGATTAAAGCCCACCGTTAACAAACTGATTGAACCTTATCAGTGTGGCTTTAGACCTGGCAAATCAACAACCGGCCAGATATTCACCATGCGCCAAATTTTTTAAAACACTGGTGAAAAGAGAATCGACACACGCCACCTCTTCGTCGATTTCAAGGCTGCTTTTGTCAGCACGAAAAGGAGCTACATTTATGCTGCTATGGTATCCCCGCTAAACTAATACGGCTGTGTAAACTGACGTTGAGCAGAACCAAAAGCTCGGTCATTGTCGGAAAGAACCTCTCAAAGCCGTTCGATACCAAATAACGTTTCAGAAAAATGAGGTTTATCGTGCGACTTCTTCAAATTACTCGTTGAGAAAATAATTCGGGATGCAGATCTGAACATAATCTTCTACTAGAGTGTACAACTGCGGCGGATGATATCAGAAGTCATTATACTTTCTCCAGACTGTTTAAGGAAGCAAAGCAAGAAGGTAAGACGAAATATCTCCTATCGTGGAACAACCGGTTGTCACACTCACGACTTGACTCCCACGTCATTGTTGACAGTCTAAACTACGAAGTCGTAGATATTTTCGTCTATGTAGTAACCAGTATTAACATCAACTTCAACGTCCACTCGAAATCTAATGCAGAATAATACTCGCCAACAGGTACTATTTCGGACTAAGTAGGTAATTGAGAAGTAAAGTGCGGAAAGGTTTATGGTTTTTTGCGCATTGGCAACGGCGAATACAGTAGTCGATAGAATGATGAACTGTAGCAGAGATACGGCGGCATTGACATGGTTCAGCGAATTAAAAAACAGCTGATGCGCTGGCTAGGTCATGTCGTCCGAATGGATGAAAATACTCCAGCTCTGAGAGTATTCGAGTATATTGGCCACCAGGCAAACAGAAAAAAAGAAAGACCTCCACTGCGTTGGAAAGACCAGATATAGAAGGACCTGGATACACTTTCAATCTCAAATTGGCACCAAACAGCAAAAAGGAAAAACGACTAGTGGGCTCTGTTAAATTAATATCAATTATTTTCATTCCTGTTATTCTTCTTTGTTTTCAGGATCTGAATTTTAAGCAAATTGGTTAGCAGCCCCTTATTCAAGCCAAGGAGTGTATTCGTTCTACTCAATTTAGGGCATAATAAATCTTAAGTCGCTGTGAAAACTTCATTTATTATCTATTCTACTTAATGCACGGTTTTGATAACTACTTTCGATGAACCAGACACATTGGCTGAAACCGCTATTAATTGCTTAAACAGATGAAAGGCTCAAAGCCTTCAGTACTCTTGATTCATACCTAGGACTTATAAGTTTAGTAAGCATTGTTAATTGAACTATACAAGTGAGTGTGTGGACGGAAAGGAGATCTAATTTAACTTCGAATTGACCGATATATTTGATGTACAGTATAGATCTAATGTATAAAATCCTCTTATTGTGCATAATATAAACCGCCGCTTTTCCACTATTTCCAACGGAAATCATTATGTTGGGTTTATAATGGTGAGGAAAGTGAGAGAACGGATTTCATCTACGATATGTCAATCGTAGGGGCAATATATTGGTTACATAACTCCTAGTGAATTTTCCCCATTTAATTGATATTTTTTTTATAAAAAGTTCACTGCAAACATTATCTAAGAGCCGGAATACCGAATCCAATTTTTTACGAAAAATATTTGCTTGTAAGCGCGAGGTGTAAAATATTGAGGACCGTCGGTATACGGCTACAGTTTAACCCACCCAATATAATTTAAAGCAAATGTCTCGCTTTTCTTGTGGTTAGAAGTTCAGCAGTCAACGGGCAGCCAAGCGAACTTTTTGAAACTGAAGCACTTAGCTTGTGTGCAGTACTAAAGTGAAACGCTCGTCTTAACTTTTATGAATTCTTCATCGGTAACCATTTGGTCTGCGATGAGTTTTCTATACAATATATTTGTAACAGCCATGTCGAGGGAATAGTAAAATAATCTGTTTGTCATACCGTAGAACCAGAAAATGAACTTTTTTGTTCTATTTAAACGTAACCTTTTTGTTGGTTCACGGAGGTTTTCGGAAGGAATAAGAAGTAAAACAAGTAAAAAAGGGCTAAGTTCGGGTGCAACCGAACATTTTATACTCTTGAAACTGGTAAGAATCAAAGCCAGGGCCTTAAGTACTTTAAGGTGTAAAACCAACCATATGAAGTAAAGTCACCTCGAAGTTCGAAAATCTTTATACAAGTATGTTAAAGTTGTGATATAATTTAACACAGTGGAATAAAACAACCTGTTTAGCGTGAAATACAAACCGGAAGAGGGAGTACATATTTATTCAGTAATTCAGCATAAACATATAATATTACAGAGTTGTATTTATTAGTACAAAGGGTCGCTCTTTCTTTACTTCGACAAAGTATTAAGTGTATGGGGGCTAAGGAAAGAATTGGACCGATTCAACCCATTTTTGACATTATGTACATTAAACTTTTTAGAGGGTGGGGCAGCGCTCACTTTTGAGAAAAAACTTTCCCGCAGCTACCACTTGCTACTGCGATCATCTGCACCAGCTTTTTATGTTATTTTAATGCTTAATTATGGCAATTTTATATGTTCTCGGTTAATGGCGATTTGTGGGCGTGGCAGTGGTTTGATTACGCCCAACTTCAAACTCGAAATTTTTTTTAGTACTAAGGAACCTACATTACAAGTTTCATCAAGATATCTCAATTTTTATTCAATTTTCAGCTCGCAAGAACGGACATACAGACAGTCAACCGGATTTCAACTTTTCTCGCCATCTTGATCATTTATGTATATATGTATATATAACCTTATATCTTTCTTGATTAGTTTTAGGTGATACGATGATACTCTGTAGCAAATTGTTGCAGGAGTATAACAAAACTTGCCATTCTTTCAATTCCTTGCTTGTCATTTTTAAAGTACTTCCCACTTCCAGAACTTGTGATCCTTGGGCTTCTAGTTTTATTAGTGGTAAACGAGTTCTGCTGTTTGTATGAGTCCGTCACTTTTGTTTGGAGTTCAGCTAGCATAAAAAGCGATAAGGCTGCGATTTTATCCATTCGTAATGTACTGCATTGTTTTGTTCCTACTACTTACTTACTACTAGAACACAGGGCATCAATAAACAAATTATAATTAAATATATTTAATACTAGAAAAGTGTTTGCTTGATTGCGGTCAAAAGGTCAGCATTACTTATAATATTAGCCTAGAAGGAATAACATAATATTCTGCACACAGCGATTAAGGAATAATTGGAGTGTTTGTACAGCACATGCCGCTAGACTCCATGTTTCACGTCCATATAAAACTACTGATTTTATTTAACTTCGTGCGCCTTGATATATGAGTTGCTCTCTATATACATAGGTCTACAACTTTGCTTCCGCCGTTTTCCAATAGATGTCTCTAGGGTCAAGCACTGATCGATTTAATCGTCATTAACCCAACAAAATATTTATAGAGATCTGTTTGCATCCCACACTTATTCTCAACTGAAAATGTCACTTTTTGAGTCGAATTCTCGATATTTGCGGAAATTTTGCCTTTTCTTTTTAATTCCAAGAAAAGTGCGGCTGAGGACCCGTCCACGCTTTACTGAGGCTGGCACATGCATAGATGATACCATTACTCTACTACTACCATCTATATGATTTCTATTAGGTAATAAAAAAACATAGAGTTTTTGTAAAGCAACTTGTTTTAGTTTACAAAAAAATGTATCATAAAGCATTTTGTGTGTTAATTAAGCATTGTTTTTTGAGGGAATAAGGGAAAGCACTTTTTTACCATTTTTATATAATAAAGCCTTAAATTTACAAAAAAAAAAAAACAAAAACGGCGGAAGCAAAGTTGTAGACCAATACCTTGCATCGAAATGGGACTTCTTTGGAGGGTGGTTTTTTATAGGAAAATAAAAATGAATTATCTTGAATATTTAGAGTGTTTTTATTTACATATTAAAAATTAAAAAAAATGTATTTGAAAAAATTTAATATTATTGTCACTCGAAATTGGAACCTAAAAAAAAAAACGCACTTGGGTGGTCCGGGTGATTTTGGCCCTTGATGTTATCTGAATTTAAAAAATGTTCGTTAGTTCCGACTAGAATTATAAGTGTGTAAAACATCTTGTTAAAATTCGAAAGCAATCGGTTGAGTAGAAAAAAAGTTAGGACCCGGGCCGACCAGAAAAACAATGTTTTGAGAGAGAGACTCCGAGGCGCTTTAGGAAACTCGTTATAACTCCCGAAATATTTCAAATTTCTGTCTGAAATTTTCACAGTATATTCTCAAGACATTGTACTTTCAAATTAAGCAAAAAAAATTTTTGATTTTTTGAACCCAAGTTACCAGACTACCTTAAGTAATCAGTTGTATATGACTGCTGTTGACTCGCCTGTTTTTAAAACTATGCTCCCGAGAAAATAGAGTTAATCCACTTCTTTCAGCGGTGTACCAGCCATCCGGAGCGCTCGCGGTTCGGTGGTGTTGATTCTGATTGCCTTTAACGTTAATTTTTCGACCGGTTGGTGCCGAGCGTCGCTTACCGCTTGAAGTTTTTCTGGTACAGCAAGCAGATGCCGTCAGCATAGTCCAGATCTTTCAAGTGGCCATTCAAACCCCGTGAAATACTTCTGTTTTCAGGGCAGTCTTGTCAAATTAATAGATAACTTCGACGCTTTTACCTAAATAATCTTCGTGCTTCACACGACATGTAGCGTCCAAACACAACTCTTTTAAGATGCAGACTGTTTTCACTGGCACCTCATTTAAGGGCTCGTAAAATTGGGTCATTTTTAGAGTGTAGAATGCTTTTTCAAAATTTATGAAACAGAGATAAGGTGGCGCGTAATACCGCTCCTGTTTCTGAAGCCAAGTAGGTTACTCTTCTTAGAGAGAAAAGCAAAAGCTCTTTCTTAAGCTGAGAGGGTATTTTTCCGAAATTCCAAGCATTTTTGAGAAAGGGTGGCAGAATCCGAGCACTTATCTCGAGTTCAGCTTTAAATAATCCGGGGTTAATGTTGGTTGACAATGAAGCTATTGTAGGGCGGAGCCATGCTAACTTTTAGAAGATTTTTATGCCCAAAGTATACAGGAATATGAGAAGTTATCTTATTTGTTTCACTAAAAATTGGCTATCTTAAAAAGGAATGCAATTTCAATTTCTACAATTTGCTAGAACTCATAAACTCCTGTTCCGTCTTGTTTAATTATTTTCAATTTTGAAGAATTGCTCTCCATATTTTATTTATTCGAGTATACATGTGTGTGTGTATGTGTGTCTATGCGAGTCATTTTCGGAATTATGTTTTACCAAATATGTGTTTCCTTCGAATTGCGTTCAAATTTGCCATTTTGTACATACACACACCCTTGCGCTACGTGTTTGTTGCAAGCAACACCAATATTGTGAGTGCTTGTTTATTTAGTGGTTTCCAAATAAGTATATGTGTATGTGCGGCCTAATAAGCAGCTAGTTTGCTGGTTAGCAAATTGCTGTATCGTGGCGCTGTGGCATTGTGGCGTCTGCATTGCCAACAGGCTAATCAGCAACGTGTGGTGGAGCGGCATGGCCAACATGCTTGCGGTGGAAAAGGCCTGAAGCGTCCACCTTCAAGCACTTGTGGCAGCAGTAAATCAACTTGATTCACTTCCATTACAGCGGCCAGCACACGCTGTCGCATTATTTTGCAAATATTTTGTGATTTTTTTTTTTGTTGTTATTTTCTTGTTACGCATTTGTTGTAGTGAGTGAGTAATTGGAATTTGACCATGCAGTCGACCGTGGCCAGCAATAACCCCAATTATTTTCACTTTTATGCTGAGCATAGCGAATTGTATGCTTCTTGCTTTATTCATTACATTTCCTGACATTCATTCAGTGCCATTACACGCGCTTCGTCATACCGTTATAGGAGCGCATAACAGCATACAAATGTGTACGTGTAAGTGTAGGTGGTAAATGTACACAGCCAATTCGGAGCAGCAGTGTATACCTAGCGGGAGAATTCTTAGGAGCAACATTCTCAACAGTTTGGGCCCGAAGTCCAACAAGTCAGCTGATTTTTTATACATGGAAAACTGCATTTTTATTTTAAAAAAATTTAATTTGGTAAGAAATATATCAACTTGATAGAAATTTAAGGAGTCACACAATTTTCTGCTGTAGTTTTTACTTTCGGGAATAATTAAATTTTTGATACTGTGCGAGGTCGTCGGTTTTCCATTGGCAATGGTTAAACATCTGGCTTATCAAAAATATCAGTGAAAGTATGATGTTTATCACACTAGTTCGATTTTGGTGACAAATTGACTAGTTACAAATATTTTTTGCACAGATTTTTGTTTAGAGCCTTATTTTACTTAAAGTCACTGCTATTTTTAAGGTAACCAGTTTCATGATAGTACGAAGCGGCTATCTAGACCAATCTTACTCTCTGGAATAGTTTTATTTTGAATTATGTTCAGTTCATTGGTGTTTTCAATAAAAAAAATTCGCTGGCAACCATTTTGCACTTTTTACACTTCGTTACCCTATGAGGTGGCAACTCCCAGATTTTGTGAAGTTTCATTTTTGTTCAAAATATATACACGATTCTCCAGTTAAGTTATTCCTTCGAGAACCATTTTATTAACGCTTTTCTTTCAGGATTTCGTGTTTTTGGTAAAAAATATTAACTTTCCGACTTTTCCGTCCTCCTTTTTGGTTCATATTTCCAAAAAGTACGAAGTTCTTGGACTAGTTCGATTTTAGTCTGAAATTAACTAGTTGTAAATCGGTGTTTTTCTTCTTCTGTCTGATATTTCACTGCAGAGCATATATATATATAACAAATATATAAATATATGTACATGTGTTGGCATGCTCCGGCGCGTGGCCTGCTGATCGTCGGCGCTTGCGGCTTGTTTTCTCTTCACTTCCACTGTCGCTATTTGTTTGCATTGTGAATGAGTTGTAATGCATTGTAATGGTAGTCAATTTGATTTTAATTAATGCCTAAGTAAATTTAATACGAAATGGCAATTATTTTTCTTACAGGCAACGAAACGTCGAAGCTTCGACGGCGCAACGAAGAGGGCGTATTTAACATATAGCATTCACCTATTAACACACATTATTGCACACAAACGCACCTACACAAGTAATCAAGTATTTATGTGTGAATAAACTTGCATTTTCGTACATCACGCCCATTATGCTCGCTCGGCAGCGGCAGGCAAATGGAAGCTGGCAAATGGAACCTGCCGGTGACTTTGTTAATTGAAATAATTGAGTCTCATTTGTTGTTGTTACACACTTCACTTGCTAATGTGTATTAAATTTACTGCAGGTTTACTTGGCTGTTACACGAAGCGAAGATTTATGCCTTTATATTGACATTTTTGTGTGAACGCTTCGTAATTTATAAGCCTTTAAGTGCGGGCCGTAAATGTAGTAGCCAAATCTTAGGAAGCTTCATGAGTGCTCGCATAAATTATAACAATTTGTACTGTTATTTATAGCTATTGCAAATGGTTTACAATTATTTGTACGGCGTGCTATCGGTGCGTTAAAAATGTAATGCCTTTAAAATTTCAATTTAAGCTTCGGACATGCGGAATTTTCTCTTTTGAAGTCGCAGAAGTTAAAATGGTGTAACGGACTTGTAATATGCTTAAAAGTAAGGTTGTTTGTGCTATACGAACTGTAAGCAATGGCGTTCCATGCCACGTCCATATCATCTTTTTCGAAGAGTTCATTTGCTAAACTCACTGTTTTACTTTTATTATATAATCTTACGTTGCTACAGTTTTCGGTGGAGAGTTATTTTGGAATATAACTTTATGTTGTTGATCGTTCGGGTAAACCTAATGTCGTGAACTTTCGTGCGAGTAATAACTGTAATCACATATGTTTTTTGGTATTCTGGCGACACTGGTATCGGGAGTAGTTCAATACCACGCCCACCATACATTGCTAACCTAAAATATAATTATGTTGTAAATTAAGATACAAATTTGAAATTTGGTTGAGATAATCCTACTAGAAGGGAACAATTGTGATTTAGGAGTGTTGTGGGAGTGATCACGTCCTCTAACAGGTTTAATGTTCATATCTCTCAAAGAAAAATACCAGATCGCTTATGACAGCTGACACATGTACAGACTTATCATCTGATCATTCTCCTGTACTAATAAAGTTATACGAACAGCCCATGATATTTGAGCCGAAAGTTTATCTAACATCACATAAAACTAACTGGTTGAAATATAGAAAGTATATCAGCACCCACATCAATATTGATTGCAAAATAAATACAGGAAGAGACATTGATGAAATTTTAAGAGAAATCAATGACGTAATAACTAATGCAGCTGTATTGGCAACACCAAAAAGAAACAACAAACCAGTTAGTTTTAGAAAGATCACCAATAATGAAATAGAGAAACTTGTAAATGAAAAAAGGCGAGCTAGGCGGGAATGGCAGTTAAATCGATCCCCTTCAACTCTGCTTCAACTGAAATCTGCTGAACGAAAGTTAAAAAAAGCGCTTAAACGCGAAGAGGAACACAACACTGAAAATTATATAAGGAAACTGTGTCCAAATTCTCGTAAGCAAAACTCCCTTTGGAAAGCCCAAAAGTCTTTCAAGCCACCAGTAGATTCCAACATGCCTTTAAGACAGTTGAATGGTAATTGGGCACGTAGTGATGAGGACAAGGCAAATTGCTTTGCAAATCACCTAGAAAAGGTATTTCAACCCAATTGCTCAAAGAACAACTTTGAGTTGCCAACATTGCCCTATACCGCAAACGAGTCGCATGTGTCTATAAGGACTTCAACTTCTGAAGTTACTAGAATAATAAAAGAAATTAACCCCAAAAAATCACCAGGACATGATAATATTACCCCAAAAATGCTAATTGAGTTACCAAATATTGCCGTAGGGGTGCTCTCTTTGCTCTTCAATGCAATTCTTAATCTCGGACACTATCCAAATTCATGGAAAAAGTCGCAGATCATCTTGATAGACAAACCTGGGAAAGACTTAACACAGCCGTCTTCATACAGATCAATCAGTCTTCTACCCTGTCTTTCTAAGATATTTGAAAAATTGTTACTATCAAAGATGACCTCTTTCCTCCACGAAAATAATATAATACCAACGCACCAATTTGGGTTTCGTGAAAAACATAGCACGATTGAGCAAGTAAATAGAATTACTAACGAAATAAGGAAAGCATTTGAGCACAAGGAGTACTGTTCAGCCATATTTCTAGATTTAGCTCACGCGTTTTATATGGTGTGGCACGAAGGTATTTTATATAAGATTAAAAAAATTCTACCCTTAGAATTTTATAAAACCTTGGAGTCTTATTTAAAAAATAAAAAATTTATGGTAAAAGTGGGAGATTTCATATCTGATGAAAGACAGATAAGGGCTGGTGTACGCCAGGGCAGTGTTCTAGGCTCAACACTATACATCATATATACAGCAGATCTTTCAACAGCTAACAATGTATTAACTTCTAATTTTGCGGACGACACAGCTATAGTGAGCCATAACAAATGCCACATAATAGAATCAAGAATATTAGCCGAGCACTTAAGAATTGTCGAAGAATGGCTAGTCAACTGGCGTATAAAGGTAAATGAACAAAAGTGTAAGCATGTTACATTTTCGCTTAGACCAAAAATGTGTCCGGCAGTAAAAATTAACAATATTTTAGTACCCCAAACGAATGAAGTAACTTATCTTGGTATTCACCTAGATAGAAGACTTACGTGGAAAAAACATATATCTAGTAAAATAACTTGCATGAAGATAAGCGCTGCAAATTTAAATTGGCAATTAAATAAAAACTCCAAACTTAGCCTAGACAACAAAGTGCTTTTATATAATGCGGTCATAAAGCCGATTTGGAAGTATGGCATTCAGCTGTGGGGTACCATCTGTGCAACTAATATAGACATAATACAAAGGTTCCAATCAAAAATGCTTAGATCAATCACGTGTTCACCATGGTACATGCGTAATGAAAATATCCATAAAGACCTTAGTATTTCTATGTTAAGGAAAGAAGTAGAAGAGAGCAGAATGAAATACATATCTAAACTCCGTGATCACCCAAACCCTTTGGCTAATGCTTTGGTACATTCCTGCGATCAAACACGACTTAAAAGAAGAGATATGCCCGCGTAATGAGGAGCAATGTATCACCAAAACAGCTCAATAACTTGCTTGAGCGTGTCTAGTTTTTAAATAGGTTTAAGAGTTTAGTACTTATTGTTGGGCTTTCAAAACAAAAAGCAGATTCAATAAATAAAAAGATATTGAAAAAAAAAAATCTCTCAAACTGAAGCTATTTTAACAAAATTTGTTGAAGGGAAGCCTTTTTAGTGCCTCTTCACACGCTGTAAAAATTAAAAAAAAAAATCGGATAGTAAACTCCACACATAATGGTTATGTTAAAAATGACGAAAAGTGCGATAACAAATAAATGTAATCGATTTTGCACGCGAGATGTTACGAATGGGCAGCTTAGAAGCCGGTATCAGAATTGGATAATGGGCGTTGCCCTGTTCACTTTTAAGTAGAACCCTGTATCTCAGGAACTACTGGACTAATGTCAACCAAATTTGGCCATAAGGTTTATAGACATTCTTTTAATGAAAATAGGTAAATTCGAGAAAAGACTGTGCTTACTCCGCAAATATATAGATTTTTAAAAATTTTGGAGCAAAACCTTCCACAACAAGTACCTCCGCGGTATGCCAAAAATAGTCGAATTGTGACAATAAGTTTTCAAGATAAGTATCTTAGTGAAAATAAGTGAGCAAGTTTTCTTAAAAATTATTATTGTTTACTCGGTTTGAATTCATTTGCAATATTTTTAATGAGTCAAACCACGCCAAGTGAACCGCGAAATTTTTACTAAATAATATTATAATATTAATAAAAATTTTGTTATTTCATGCCATTGCGAAAATAATGAATTTTTTGTCCTCCTTTGCGCTTCATATCGACCGAAGCTGTGAGCGCTAAACTTTCGATATCTGTGCCGAGAGAAAATCAGCAAATGCAACTGGAAAATAATCAATAGCTCTATTAATGAGATTACTTATTAATCAAAATATCGTCAATGATTACACACATTTAGCCGAATGTGTGACAATACCCTATTAGAATAATGTAATATAATTTATATCTCTTTGAATTTTTTGTTTGGTGCATATTAAAAGATACAATTTTTTTGGTACATTTAGTATAAAGAACATAAAAATTGTTTCACAATGTACATAGGTTGCTATATATATTTCTGGACTAGGCAACACTAAGTGTTGCCAGGTGCAATCTGACATTTCCATTGGAAAGTTTGGCATTTTTTAGCATAACATCACTCAGAACGTTTTGTAATTTAATCGTGAATTGTTTTATTTACAGGGAATAAAAAAATTCATCTCGGCCAAAAAATGGAATTAACTCGTGAACATTTTCGTGCGATCATTTTTTACAACTTTCGACGAGGATTATCACTAAAAGAGTGCATCGATGAAGTAGAAGCTTTGTATGGCTATGAAGCATATAGCACTGTGAAGAACTGTTACAACGAATTCAATCTTGGCCGACGCTCGCTCAAAGACGAATTTCGTGAAGGTCGTCCAAAAACAGACGTTGTGCCAGAAAACATCGATGTCGTACGTGAACTGATAATGCAAGACCGTCATGAAACACATCTTCAGATAGAGGCATGCCTATGCATTTCTCCCACCAGTATACATTCGATATTGCATGAACACCTGGCCGTAAAAAAGGTTTGTTCTCGTTGGATCCCGCACAATTTGACAATCGCTCAAAAAAGGCTCGTGTAGATTGGTGTAAAGAAATGCTGAAAAATACGATCCCGGTGCTTCAAAAGACGTTTAAAAGATCATCATAGGTGACAAATCATAGATGTATGCCGTGTGGGTCTTCCAAAACGAGCCAAATCCAACGAAAAAAAAAAAAAAAATTTTCGTTGATAAATATGCCTATTTTCATTATTAGGCCAGATATATATATAGCAGCCCTCGTATTTATATTGTTTTATAAATATTTAAAAATATGTATGATATAAAATAATGACAAATTTAGTTACATTTCAAATAATTTTTGGAAATTTCTAATTTCAATCACGTATAACATTTTCTATACTTGATTCATTATTGGCAAAAAGTTTACGAATCTTCATGTCGATCATTGAAAATGATGAAACTGTCATGTGTTTTTATTACTATTGCTCTATGATCCAATTGTGGGCAAAAATCGAAATCAATTGTCGCAAATGCATTTTCTGTCCATTTGAAAATTTTGAGCACTACGTTTGTGTTTCCCCGCAATAGGCTGCATACTCGCTTTTTACGTCAGTCTTTTAAGGGATTCTTGTATTCCGATACAGCTTCAGATCTTGCAAGTTTTTGATGTAACATGTATATATTCTGAGCCACATTCTGGTCTATTTTGCAAAATCATACCTTGTATATATTTGTCGGTTGAAATATTAGGTAGTGGAAAAAGTCTTTTCTTATTTCTGATTAAACTTCAACTTATTTTTTTTTTATTTACCATTTTGTTCTACCACTTTAACCCATTTTTCCGCTACAGAGATCAGTGAAAAAATATCAACAGTTTAAATTGAAATTTCGAAATTTCCAGAACGGCAGCGAGCGAATTATTGTTGTGCTACACGAACTGATACAGCATCGTCTCCGTAAATTTCACAAATTACATTGGTGGTTTGGATGGCATTCTTCCCTTTTTTCATTTCTTTTCTCGCATTTTTGAACAGGTGTAACTTTTTTTCAACTTCCCGAATTTAATTTTTTTTTGGTAAAAAAGAAGCTTAAAACCTCATATTTCCAACACTACATAGTATGACACAACGTGATTGATGACACAGGAGATATACGACTACAACGACATCTATTGACAAAATACGAAAAAACTTTTTCGACTACCCAATAATTCAGGTGGATCTTGGATTTTCATTAAGCCAATATTTGCCTCATGATATTCTTTTTGAAAAATGTCGGGTAAATTTTATAAATTTTAGAGATATAGTAATTTTTGAGCCTTATGCTTTTTGCCATCTTTTACAACTGTTTTTATCCATTGACTTTTAAGTGTAAAAAATAACATAGTGAAATATTGTTTTCATATATAAAACTTTAAAAGTTGTGACCAAGTAGAAATGTTATTCAAAAAAAGAATAACATTTGCAAAATTATGCAAATAATATACATACATATATTTGAAATATAAATACATATATTTTGGAGGATATTTGAACTCTCTACATCTTCATAAAATATGAATGACAAATGGGCATATCCCAGAAACTGTCTACCAACCAAAAATATTTGAACTTAATCCAACCTATTTTTTATTTTAATGGAGCATTAGAATAGATATCCAATTTTATAAATTTATAAAAAAAAAATTATTTCGATGATGATTAATACAAAAATTATTACCAAATCCTACCCTACCTCAGATCTTTTCAGGTGTTATACAAAAAAAGTGAAATTTTTTACGTGTTCATCATTGCTTTAGTATTAACATAGATGGTCCAATCGAAAGCCATATTGTTATTCACTCAATTCTCCTTAAAATTTGTAAAAAAACAATTTTCGTTTACTTTTCTGGAAACATTAAAATTTGGTATGAAATGCCAGGTAAATGTGTTGTAGCGTGCGTAACGGAAAATCAGGTTTTTTTAATATTGTGAGTAGAAAATTTTTTTTTTTACAAATCATCTATAATTTTAATTTAAATAAATATCCTGCTTTTAAGAAAAAAAAATTTTCAGTCTACAATTAAAAACCAAAAAATTACAGCATATTTATTTCTGTAGCGTGCGTAACGATTTGAGTTCTCACAAAAATTACAATAGAAACCTTTGCAATTTCCCTTTACAAGGCTTTAAAAAAAGTGGAATTAGCGTTACCAAAAGACATTAACAAAAAAGAAAGAAATTCTTAGAATGCTTACAGAAAAATACTTGAAAGAGGAAGAAGAAGTTCAAACAAAAAATACGGTTGACGAAAATGTTAAAATGATTTATGAGTTTTACACTAATGATGACATCTCTACGGAAACTGCCGGAAGAAAGTCCATACTTATATCAAAATCAAATAACCTTCCAATATCTAAAAGATTCATGGTTATGACAATTAAAGAAGCATATGAATTGTTTAAAACAACGTTTCCTGGAACAAATATTTCACGTACTAAATTTCATAACAACCGACCAAAACACGTGGAATTGTCTAGTAAGCTTCCACATAACATGTGTGTTTGCCAGTACCACGCCAATTTTTCATTTTTATTGGAAGCTATGTTTGGCATTTTTCGTATGTTCCCATCTAACTTCGGCAATTTTTTAAGAAAAGTGTGTTGTGACGAAACCAATGAAGTTTGTATGAGGAATGAATGCAACAAGTGCATTAAAGACATTACAGACGCTTTCGTCCCTTTGACTTACATTAATCAACTCGAAGAGCTTACTGAATGGAAGCATTGGAGAATCGTTGATAAACGCATCATCATTAGTTATACGAAAGGACCAATAACTGATTTGATTAATGAATTGGAATCTCAGTTACCTTCCTTTAAACTGCATACTTACGTTAAAAGGACTCAACAAAAATACTTTCAAGACCGAAAAATATATATTAAACAAGATGAAGCTGTTCTGCAAGTCGATTTTGCGGAAAACTATAGGCTCCTCAATCAAAATGAAATTCAGTCTGCACATTTTAGTTACTCCCAAGTTACCATTTTTACTTGTGTTGCCTGGTTGCACAATTGCAAAGAAACTTGAAGAACAAAACGCTATTTCGAAGTTATTTTTATTTTCTGATGGCTGTGCAAGTCAATTTAAAAACAAGTTCATTTTGAGTATTATACCGTTTTTTAAAGAAAAATTAGATTTGACCAACTTTGAGTGGAATTTTTTTGCAACTGCTCACGGAAAGGGTGCAGTACACGGAATTGGAGCTGTCATAAAGAGAAAAATTTGGCAAATGGTGAAAGCTCAGAATATTGTTCTTAATAACGCCCATGATTTTTTTAAATTGGCAAAAATTAATATAAATGGTATTTTTATTTTATATGTAAGCAGTACATATATAAAAAATACAACTGCATTTCTTTCGGAGAGATGGGCTAACGTTGAGAGCATTCCCGGAATAAAAAGCAACCATTATTTTTTATTTCTTAATGAAAATTAGCTCGAAATAGCACTAACGGCAGATTCAGCAAAACATAAAATTTATTTGTAAACATATATACATTTATAAATTAATTTATAAACATAAAATATGAATTAAATAATCTTATTAAAAAAGAGTATAAATTGTTTTGTTAAAATAAATACAATTGTTTTTATTTATATATTTCTGGAAAAAATGTAGCGTGCGTAACGTAGCGTGCGTAATGTTGGGTTCACGGCCATGGATAAAAAACTACAAAATTTTTTGGCTGCAAGAAAGTTATTTTAGAATTCTCTTATATTCATCTTTCTTTAAGGTATTTCATTTGGTGTGCTTTATTATACAAAATTTGCTAAAAATTACGAAAACATACCTCAACCTTCAAAGCTACTTCCATTTTTTGTAGCGTGCGTAACCATACTTTGAGATCAAATTTTTCGCAGCTTAAACCTGTTACAAAAAATATTTTGATGACATTCGAAAGTACACTCAAATCCCACGAAACACTGTGTCTAACTTGAAGGTATGTCTTTTGAAAGACCAAAAAATTGTTATATTTCAATCCGAAAACGCGTACGAATGTGGCGTTCGTAACGCAGGATTTGCCCAAATATACTTAAATTGTCAGCCCTTCAGCACCGGGCGTCGGCCGATGTGCAGTGCGCTGGAAAGCTCCCGACATCTGTTGCGCAAGAAAACGATGGACGTTTTAAGAGCGGTAGGAGGACAAAAAATTCAATATCTTTGGAATAATATGAATGAACAAAAATTATTATTGAATTTGTTATTTGTAATTGTGTCACATACTTTTCAGTTTATTTTTTAGTGTGAAGAACAAATGAAAAATTTCAATTATTTAAAAAAAAATTATGTAAACTATTATTATTTCAGTAAAAGGATCGTGAAAAAATATCTAACTATAATGTAGCACGAACATTTTTCTTTCACCTCACAAAATTTCATCGATTTATCTCAAGTAGTTTATGAGAAAATAGTTGTACAATATAATTGCGCTCTAAATTACAACCTTCAATAACTTTAATCAAATTAATTAACAAAAAAAAGAAGAAATTTGGCGAAATATTTATATCACGGGGTATGCGTCTGGTTCCCTTCCTAAAAAACTGTTAATTTTTAAAATCAGCGATTTTGAGAAATTTTCATGGACCACTTGACATGGATTGACCCTTAGGTCATTTTATGATATACTCGTGTCTTTTAAACTTTTCAGAAAGGGCCTGTAAAGTGAGCGTAAACAAATTCGTCATGCGATATGTAATGTTTGAAACAACCATTCCTCCCAAGATTTATGAGTGATTACGTGTTGATAAGGGGTTTATTTAAGATATTTCATAGATTTAGCGATAAATGAAGGTTAGAGAAAGTATTTACCCGATTTAACAAATTTTTCACACCAAGGCACAAAGTTAAGAAAGTATTCTCTCGGAATTCCGGTAAAGTATCGTACAGATAACCGACAGTTTCGCTAAATAGTCATTCATAGCTACATTCCTTATTTTGGTTGATTTATACATGAATAAATGGAATTTAAATTTTTCAAAAATGGAAAGTAGGTGTGTCTCTATACTAATATTATAAATGTCAATGTAAGTATGTTTGTTACGCTTTCACGATGAAGCCACGAAACCGATTTGCCATAAAGCTTCGTACACATATTTCTTATGGTATTAAAAAGGACATGTGATATTTAGTATTTAAAACAAAAAAATTTTTTATGAATTGTGAAAAAATTGTTTTCATATGAGTTTGTTTTCATATGAGTTTGTAAAATAAGTTTCAAAATTCAAAATTGAAAAAAAAAAATTATTTTGGTATGTACTTTTGTCGAAAAATTTTCAAAAGTAACTAAAATGAACCGAAAGCATAAACTAGAAAAATATGTGGTTTTCTGGTTACCACCACAAACAAGATAATCATCGCGGTATAGTAATCATCGTAGTATGGTAAAGATAGTAATATTGAGTAGTCAAAAAAGGCTTTTCGTATTTCTGACCAAATTTTAACTTTTTTTATATTTATACTAATAAAAATGTTGCGAAAGTGCTGTTACTTTTTTCAACTTCAACGGGCTTAATTTTATTTGTTAAATGAAGCTTAAGACCTGATACAACGTAATTGGCAGCACTGGAGATATACGACTGAAATGACATTTATTGACAAAATAGGAATAGACTTTTTCGACTATAATATTTTAAGCTTTATTCTATTATTTGTGTAAAAAAAAAATTTTATAAGCCATATTTACGCTCAATATACAAGTATGCTTTTGAAAGGCGAGCCGAAGGAGAAAAAAACCACTCAAAGCAGATCCACAATCAATGTTTTCTTTGATGATCGAGGTGTGGCGAACTCCGAATTCCGAATTGTCAACACGGACTATTATTTGACTGTTATGCTTTGCGCTATTCGTAAAAAAAAGCCGGGAACTCTTGGGTTTGTTTTACGAAAATCACCGTATTCACCTAATTTGGTTCCGTACGATTTCGGGCTATTCAGCAAACGCAAACGAACGCTCCGGTGAAAGTTTGTTGAGTAAATTGAAGACATTAAATGAGTCGCTGCGCGCGTTGAAGCCTATTCCGGAAATTGAATTTAACAACTGTTTTGAGGATTGGAAAAAACGTTGGTACAAGAGTATTGACGCCTAAGGGAGTTACTTTTGGTTACACACATTTTGATGAATAAATTAAGAATGTTATAATTATGAAAAAAGTCTTACCAACTTTTGCTCATAGTGTTACATAGATGGAATCGCTATGGGAAGCATGTGCTAGAAAAATGAGATGATAGTCTTAAATATGCGAATTACTGTGTTTGAGTAAATCAATTATCATAATGTGTGCAAGGCTTTTGTATGGCCTTCACCTATGGCGTGCTTCTCCGCAGAGGTCTTAGGCACCGTGGAGCATTAATAGCTATTCATATGCGCAAGCAAAATATGTGGAATTACATATCAACATATTACCATATATGCATTTAGTACTTATATCTGCATGTTGTCATTTTGAGATCTAATATTCATATAACAAGTGTCTTGCATCCTTTCCTTTCCCTTTCTCTTTCGAATTGTTCTATCTAAAGCTTTTAATTATAAAACATATTTTTAATGAGATTTACATTTGCTTCTGTTGCAGCATTTAATTGAAGTTTTTGCATAAGCCTAATAGTCCTTCGATATGCATCTTGCATGCATGAGTCCAAACTCTCCAGAGGCGAACGAGAATCAAGCAATGGAAGATGTGTCCAAGACACAATGGCAGCAAGACAGTACGACAGAAAATTGCTTATTTGATAAATCTACAGTTAAATAAATACATAAATTGTGTCAGTGCTGACGGTCAGTTTACAGGCAAACAAAATACCGTTACTTAGCGTGCTTACACATATGTATATATACATATATATTTACATGTAAGAAATGCAACCATCTTTGTTTGCAGACACATGTACTGTATTTGTTTGTGTGAATTGAATTATTTGGTTATTACTCGCATCAGAAATGTTGACTGTTTAATTATTTCCAAGCATTCTAATTTAATATGCAAAATGATCTTACATCCATTTCAATTCAGAATTGCCAATATGAGGTTAAATAAGAGGCAACTGCTGCTACTACGACACAAACCATACACACAAGCTTACTTAATGTTAGTGGCCTGTGGTGAAAATCCGCACTGGTGCATAATAATTTTTGAGCAAGAAAATAGGTAACTAATTTCTGTTAGTGCGGAAGGGTCCAGTTAATATGTAAGGGGCCATCCATAACTTACGTCACACGAATTTAAGGACTTTTTAACCCCTCCCCCTGTCTTTGTCACAAGTTGTCACATTTCATTTGAATCATATTGTTTCCATGGACTTTTGACTCACTCCTTTATATCATTTATTACTGGTAAATCAGGCACATCATTTTCGTTCTGAATTTGGATGTCAGGAACATCTTTCGTATTAACATGGTCTTCTTTCATCCATAAATCATCGTCATCTTTCATTAAACAGAGAATCTCTCGGGCACGTCTAGCCGCAATTCTTTGATTTGAGTGGTGGCTTTATATGAAGAAAAATATAGGCCACATATGCTACACGATCTTTTAAATAAGTATGACTCGACACTAGGACAATAACTATCATATGGAACTTGTTTTAGATGGGATGATGCTTGGAGACTTAATAATGTCTGTAGTAATAATGGAGCAAACTTATCGTCGTTGTCATCACTCCCTGTGACTCCATAACCTTCTGATGTCTGTTTAATTAACACAGGTGGTGGTAAAAATCCTTCTTTTAATAATTTTCAAAGAGTAGAATGTCTTACACCGCAACATGGCATAGTTTCACATTTAACTATTTGTAAAAAATATTGTGACTCACGTACATGATTAGCATACCAAGTAGCATCATTTTTCAACATCATAGCCTGTTCAATATCCAGTCCAGTGATGATCGCCATTCATTTGGGAGTGGCCAGAAACGATTCTTTTACATATGGCTCAAGCAGCTGACGACTTCCGGTCTTTGACCAAGTATCCTCTGGGTAGCCTAAAAACATCCGTTTGAAGGCGAGCTAAATTGAGAAGGCAAAACATCTCCTACAAAGTAATGAGCGCTGGGTTTGGGACCCGCCACTTAATAATCACACCCAATGCAAAATAGCACTCCAGAATCTGCGCCCACTATCGTGGGATAAGTTTCCTCAACATCGCGTATAAGGTTCTATTGAGCATATTGTGTCAAATACTAAAGTCCACCGTCAACTAACTGATTGGACCTTATCAGTGTGGCTTTGGATCTGGCAAATAAACGACTGACCAGATATTCTCTTCGTCGATTTCAAAGCTGCCTTTGACAGCATGAAAAGGAGCTGCCTTTATGGCGCGATGTCTGAACTTGGTATCCCCGAAAAACTTATACAGCTGTGTAAACACTAAAAGCTCCGTCAGGATCGGGAACGACCTCTCCGAGCCGTTCGATATCAAACGAGGTTTCGGGCAAGGCGACTCTCTTTTGTGTGACTTCTTCAACCTAATTCAGGAGAAAATAATTCGAGCTGCAGAGCCAAATCTTCTACAAGAGTGTACAGTTGCTGGCGTATGCTGATGATATTGATATCATTGGCCTTAACAGCTGCGCCGTTCTGCTTTTTTCAGAATGGATAAGGCAGTGAAGCAAATGGGTCTGGTAGTGAACAAAAACAAAACTCTATAAGTCCCTCATTACTTCCGCCCTGCTATATGGTGCGAGTTTTCGAGGGAAAAGTTCTGCGAAAGATTTATGGTCCTTTGCGCGTTGGTCACGGCGAATATCGCATTCGATGGAACGATGAGCTGTACGAGATATACAAAATAAATATTGATGAATAATAAAAATTTTGGCATTTTATTTACAATTTCGAAGTCCTTTTTTGTCACGATATATTTCCATTAGCTTAAGTACGTTGTTCTGCTACAAATACATACATACGTGGTAAATTAACATTAATTCCCGTTAAAGGGTTAGGGGTAGTTAGAATTTTCAAAAAATACTTGTTTTTGCATTTTCGTTAAGTGTAATATGTCAAAAATATTTTCTGAAAATTTCACGTTGATCCGGTAATTAGTTTTTCAGTTATTCGAGAAATAAAAAAGAGAGCTTGGGCACTTCAAAGCGCTGGTGTGAATCTTTAAATGCTTTTTTCTCAAAACTATGTTTTTTGAACTGGTGACAACTGCAACTCGAAAACCGTTGAGTAGATTTTAATGAAATTTATGCAGCTTTTAGAATACATAATAAACTTTGGCCTGATGGAAGGATTTTTTTTCAAAAATTTGGATTTTTTAAGACCAATTAACTTTTGATTTTTACACAAAAATTTAGAAAACAATTTCCTGAGGCCGCCATTTTGTTAATTTTGAAAAAAAAAAAATAAAATCCTTCGACCAGGCTCGAGTTTATCTATTTATAAAACTAATTTTTTTTTATCCGATTGATTTTAGATGAGTTTCCAAGAACTTACGGTTGTCACCGCAAGTACCTTTTTTGGAACAGGGTCAACACAAACAACTATAACTTTGGAAAATATTTTTTTTTTTTTTTGAAACTTTCGCGACTTCAAGAAAACACATTCTATAATAATGCCATTTTACTACTTTTATAAAATAACACGATTTAATAAAAAAAAAATACTGAAAATTCTCATTTTTTCGTGCCTCTGACTACCCCTAACCCCTTAATCCGAATATGCTGTGAACATTTTGGGATAGCCTTTAATTCTTTCATATCCTTATTTATTAATTTTTTTTTCTGTGACTTCACTCGTTGCGTGGTATTGATATTTAGCATGAAGCGACCAGCGAAGAAATTGCGGCCAGCGTGAGAATCCCAATTCGCTAACTCAGGACACTCGGGTCCTCGTCCTCGGACTTCCTCAAGCTGTCAATAACTATCTTTAAGGAAGATTGTTGTCTGGTTTCCTTAAAATTTGGATGAATCTTCGAAATAAAGAATAGGATTGCTATGATAAGAAGGGTATCCAAATTGAATATTGCAGGTCTTGTCATCAGGTTTTTATTTGTCAACCATATGATGAGACTCAGACTTTCTTGATTTCCATGTAGATGAACCGGGGCGTCGTCTAACAATATTCTTCATATTCGAGACCCATTTTATCGAATGTCATCAGTAACGTGCTATGGATGGTTTTCCCTGAACTGTTCATTCATTTTGATCGTAGGCGTTACCAAATTTAATATAGTGATTCCGTCGTCTATCACTTCTTACGGTTCCTGGTGGCTGAGACGGGTACTGCAATGTGCTCATTACGCTATTACTTTTTTATAGTTGAACAAGCACTCTACTTACATTATTGAGTTTATATAAGTAAAATTAGTGATATTCTGATTAAATACAGAGCGCTGCATCTTTTGAGTTTCTTTACAGTACTGACCACTTAAATCTAAGTGAACCTAAAACTATGCCTAAAGCACAGCCGTTCATTACTACATACGTGACGGTATCCGATTTCCTTCCGTTTTTGCTATTAACATTCAAATGAAGTGCCAAGCGAGAGTTTGCAGTCAGCTCGGGAAAAGGAATTAGCTGACTCAGGCCACGCGCGAGATTTCTTGCTGAGCTATTATATATCATTAACTTATATATAAATACAGCAAAAAATAAGGAACGGCTATGCTCGAATAACCAAACATTTCATACTCTTGCAACTTGCTAGGCCTAAAGTCAGGGAAATACCATTAGTTATCACACGATTTTTGCTGATATATGCGGATTAAATCAGGTATATGCAGCTAAAGAAATTAATAATCCGATTCAAACTATTTTTGACCTACAGGTATACAATTCTAGAAAAGAATTCTCTCTGAATTGCTATAAAATATCTCACAAGTTGACCTGCATTTTGATAAAAAAAATCAATCAGTATGTGACGGTGCATTACTGTAAACAGCATACCCATAATTCCGACCTCTTTATACTATTATTTCGAGCAACCGACGCTTGAACACTCAAATAGTATTCCTTGCACCACACCTGTACACTACACTTTCATAATCGGGGAAAAAACTGTCAATATAACCTTGAAATTTAATGGAGCTTCACAATACACTTTACGCACTTAAGGAAAAGGGGGCGTCCAATAAACACTACTGATTTTTTTTGATTTGACATTAGGCACAGACGTCACTGACCTATACAAAAATAAAAAAAAACAAACCTACTTTGAATATGAGGATTAATCTACTCGAATGCCATTTGTAAAAATTTATAATAAAAAAAATTTCCTCTGACGTATTATCAATGCTAAATTTAGAAGTAAAAAATATACACATAGGCATTTGCAAGGCTATGCTGAACTAAGCTTTCACATACCTAAAAAGTTCAGTATGTACTATTTTCCTACAATAACAATCAATTATTAGTATTTGGCGCATGTAAACAAACTTCCGCATTCCGCTGTAGTGAGTTCAGGGGGTTTTTTTAGAATTATTCGGATAAATAAAAAAAGTAGCACTCGAATCTTTATGCGGCGCTAATATACTTAGCGGCCACTCAGCGCTGCCTGTTTATATATAATGCGAAATTTTTTTATTTTTTTAAATTTTTCTATTTACATTTATATTTCTTCTGCCAACATCTTATTTACAGATTTTTACATTTCCCTTGCCGAAAAGAGCGCGTGAACGGCAGCAAAAGCGAAGGAATAAAATGAAGCAAAAATACTGAAATTGAAATGTACACTGGCTCGGAATGTTGGGGGCAGGGGGAGGGCGACTGACAAAGCAAATCATTTGCATTTCTGACCGTAAAAATATTCTAAGCAACTTGCCACTTACTTATGCTCGGTAAAAGCGGAGCAGAGAGTTGCTGCAAGCGAATGATGGACAAAGGAATTGGTTAGCTTGGAATCCAGATCTTTTCAAAAAAAAACATATACACTTTTGGAATCACGGTATTTAGAGAGGGCGAGATAAGAGAGGTGCAGGCCGAACAGTTCACGCTAAAAGTGTTTACTTTTTACTAAAGGAATTATACTTGAGCAAACAGCAGCTGCGAACCGGAAACGGAAATGCCAACACAAACGTCAAGTACAACAACGACGCTGCGTTAAAGTGAAGACAACAATGTGCTCCCAACACAACCGGGTTCGCACTCAAGTGCTCGACGAAATGGTTGCTCCCCCTCGCGTTGAGGATTTGCGCTGCTGCTGCCGCTGCCGTCACTGCTGCAGCTGTCACTGACGTTACGACACAAATCATGGCAAATGAGCGCAAATGGAATTCGTAAATTGAAAAGTTTTCCTAAACTTTTTTGTATTTTCGGGATGCTACGAATATAACTGTGCACTGCAACGGGCATATACGAGTACACAAGCGGCGCTAGTGCTTTCGTGTTGTTGAGCTTTGTTTACACAGGATTTTCAGTCAGATCTCCGAGGATAAATGTTTGGTGTAGCCCACTGTATGTTAATTGTATTTGTCGAATTCTAATGGGCGGACTCATGCATAAAGGGTTTTGCTTGCTTTGATTTGGATTAGTCGACTCGAAGTACGCATGTTTGAGTTGCCTGTTTTTGGTAGCTCTTAATCTTATACATATTTTGTTAAAACGCTTCTAATGTTGTTTGCATTATGTGTGATACTGTTGCTAAAGTTTGTTGAATACCGCAAATATTTCTGTACATTATATGTACATTATTATCACAGAAACAAAAACCGTCTTCAATTCAAGTACCCTTCAAAAGGGGTGAATCGAACAAACAACGCTTTTTAAACGCAACAAACCCACAAAATCAAATAGAGTTATTATAGCAATTAGTTATACCATACGAGTATTAGTGGGGTTTCCAACATCTTCTTCGTTTCAATTCCATTTGGCAGACTTGTTGTTAGGATTACGGAATGATTGGCAAGCGAGAAGAGCTCAAATATTGGTAGCACTGAAGTGGCGAATGGCGAAAATTGAAAAAAAAAATGCAATAAATTACTGCGGAATAGTAATAAGTGTCGTTGGTTGCACTTTTTTTCTTAAAGCGTGTCTCAAAGAACATATTTCAAAGTTATGCCAGAGGACCGACTATTGTTTTTCATCTGCACTCACATATGTATGTACATTTTTCGATATCTAGTGAAGAGTTCTTAGGCCTACTATTGGACACTCACCACTTCCCAGGCAGCTCTAAAAACCATACGGGTGAGTATGAAAAAAGACAATAGGGTAGACATAGATTCCTTTTTCAGTAGATATAGTGTCAGAATACATTGCATATTGAGCAATGAGCATCTTTCAGCGCTTCAAACCGCCACTAGCTGAAAGTGGCTCCTGGTAAGACTCCTTGTGTTTGTTTGAAGTTTTTTGCTGCACAGAGGTGGGTGCGTATCATGGTTGCAATAAGATAGTGGTTTGTAGTAGATGTTAGAACATCGGGGCGTACGCACTTCTAACACACTGGAGACGTGTCTTCCTATCACAGCATGATCGATCTTGTTGGTGGCTTTTTGATCCGGAGGCAGCTAGTAGCGTGATAAATTTGTTTTGCTGGAAAAAGAAAGAAGAAGACATCTTTGGCCACATCTTCCTTCCCTCCCGTAGGGGCACGGGCAAAAATCAGCGATATGACTTCGCTTTGATGCGGATTGTGGTGTTCATCAACAGGAGTGAATGCCAGTACTCGGCGGCGGTGTCTCTTTCCCATCACGAATTTCACATCGATTTTGCGCCACTTTAGAAAAATGCCATAATGATCTACTCGTCTCACTCCTTGTCCAGCTGGGAAGCGGTACCTTCCAAATGAAAGGACCGGGCATTCCAGGTGCTTGGCCTTAAATCGTAATCCTTAATGCATTTTCTGTGGTCGTCATCAAAAGGGTGTCTGTCATCCGAGGCTGTTGTTTCATTGACGCTGTTTTTAAGTGGCGGGTCCCAAACCCACCGCGAAACCCTGGGGATGGTTGATTCGCCTTTTCATTTTAGCTCGCCTCCAAATGGATGTTCTTAGGCTATCCAGAGGATACTTGGTCAAAGACCGTGAGCTGCTTGAGCCATATGTAAAAGAATCGTTTCTGGCCACTTCCAAGTGAAAGAGGATCAGAGAACTTTCCTCACTTGCGTGAACTTCTACACATGACTCCATCCTCCTAACAATATAAAAAGGTATAATTTGAAGAGCCGTAACGTGCGGACTGAATTAAAATTCTAACAGGACAGTGCGAATATTGTTCACTAGGAAGACAGAACTCCAGAAGTTATGAAGACATTCTTAAATAGTATCGCACTAGCAATAGGAGTTAAGGAAAGTTACTTGGGACTAATTTTAGACAGGAAAGGTTAATGGAAATCAAACATAGAATATAGAAAGCAAAAAAAAACAGCTATAGCACTTTGCACCTGGTGGATAGTGGGGCCCAAATGTGGACTTTCAGAGCTCGCACCATTTATTAGTCTTCGGATAAGAGGGATTTTATGTGTCTCTGGCTTCATGTAGATGTTTACAAGATAAAGATACAGCTGAATCTCGGTCTAAAAGCAGGCAAACGTGGCATGAATGGAATTTGGGCCGCACATGCCGACTATTAAAATTCAAAAGGAATAACAATAAGAACTTTAATGGAAGTGCTGCAAGGTCAGTATCTAACTGGCAGACATGTCAGCAGGTGCGTCTACCTACCTACTTTTTCAACACACTTATGATATTCGAAATTTATGCAAAGGTGATGTAACAAAAACTTCAAAAGCACTATGACATGTCTCTCCTGGTTGGTGAAAAAGGGGTCTTGTGGGTTCTTTTTTTTTTAGTAAAATGGGTTTCTCTTTTGACAGCGGTCAGATCTCATTAAACCCCTTTTCATTTCGTTATTACTTCTAAATTTTTTTTGAAAAGTATGTGGAACTATGATTTTTTTTATTCTTTGTTATTTTTTTAAACGTTGTTAATATAATATTTATTTGCACAATAAAATGCTAATACACTGTGCTACCTATAACAATTATGACAGCTGCTTCCACTCAACACTAAAATAATAATAATTTATGAGAGCATGAAAATTGCGCGCTAAAAATTACGTTTTTCATTTGCCATGCAAACTGAGCATAAATAATTTAGCAAAGCAACAGAGGCAAAAAAAAAAAATAACAATAACAATAGATTTTCTGCAACGCTCTTTGGAGTTCATTTGAGAAACTTTTTAATATCCGTTGAGAACATTTTGATTTTATTATTAAAAATTTCCAACGGCAAAGAGTGAAGCACAAGAAGAATATGACAAGAAGCAATGCAACAACCGAAAGCTTGTCAAGCGCTGAGGCAGCCGGACGCCAAGCAGGTGAGGTGAGCTGAACTGAGCTGAGCTGAGCGGGCAGGGGAGCTGCAGAAAAGTTTGCTTTGTTTTTAGTGGCAAATTTCTAAAAAATAACTTTGTGGCGCGTTGTGAAAGCAACTCAAATGCCAACTGGAGGATATGAAATCGTAAAAGCAGCGACAGGAAGCTAATATGGAAAGGGTGAGCGCCAAGAAGTTGCGGCGTCAGTTCAGCCGACATTGTCTTGAATGAGTTAAGTTTTCCGCGAAATCTCCAACAGCTCAGAAAATAATGAAATACTCGCAGCATAGTTGATGGAAGACGAAGGCAAAGACGAATAAGAAGAAGCATCGAGCATATACGCGCGAAATCTGGGACACGACTGCAGCAGCGCGACGTGCAGCGGCAGTTAATTTTGTTTAGTCCAATTTTTTAAGCGCACAAATTAACTTGTTTCAAGAGGCAAAGCCGCAATATTTAGCGCATGCTGGACACCTCATTCATCTTGCCTAACGGTGGTTGCGAAGAAAAATTTCGGCATGGCAGCACAAGCTTGCCAATGCGAAGTGTTTACCACCACCCTCTCCCCGATAGGCCGTAGTTTGCTGTCTAACCCAAATGTTTTATTTTAATTATGCGACTTTAGAATGCGCTGTGAAATACATTTTTCAATGGCCACCGAAAATGCTGCCAACTGGAATAATATATTACTCATGCGCTTGGTGCGCCAGCCGCGCTGCTTGGCCGCCTGCCGGGGTTGCTCCGTGTTCGGGTGTTTGGTGAGGGTTTGGCTTTCATGCCGTCATGTTGCATTATGCGGTTGTACGTTTGACAAAATAACGGGATTACTTCCTTGAAACCGCTGCGGCTGCCACATCGACTGCTTGCCGCTAAGACACTTATTTCGCTGTCCTTAAGTTGCCGACGCTGTGCGTCTAAGATACAACAATGAGTATGAGAAGCAGCAAAATTTGGGAATGTGAACATAAACATTGTAGTTGTTGCTTACATTGTATGCCGAAGTATTTAGTCGCAAAATAACAATCTCGTAAATATTTTAAAACTTTGCAAAAGGCGCATGTATGAGGGTGGGGTGTGTTGGTTGCATGGAATTCGGCGGTATTTTAAAATCTTAGTCGGGTTTGCTGCTTTGCTTTGGTTTATTAACTTTTGTTGCAAGTGCTTTACTCTTTTTTCTTTTGTTCGTTTTTTATTTGTGCTGGAAACGATGCAAAGAGAAATGACCGATTAATTCCGACACATTTAACAGTTCTTAGCTTATCTAGTATTTTACAACCCATTTAAGTGGTGATTAGCGTAAAGTGCCTGTGACAGTTGGCGCTTAGTGTTCGCGCAGCCAAAGCTTGATTTGTACACTCGCCACCCCGCTACTAAATATTTACGAGTATAAGCAAATTTAAAAAGGGGACTCGCGGAATTGCCGAATATAATTGTGCACTTGAATGTCATATAAATATATAATGTCAAGAATTTCGGCAGCAGAAAATTTGAGTAGCTTGACTCATAGCAAGAAGATTTGCTAATAATTATTTTTTAATGCGCTATTACATCGTACTTAGCGGGACTATGGAGATACGACGTATGACAATTAAGTAATGAGACTGATTCCATAAAAACCGTATATTTGAAATTTATTCCACAACTCTGCCATCCCCTTCAAAGTAGTCCGCTGGGGCAGCTGTACAGCAATTCCAGCGCAATTTCCATGCTTCGTAACATTTCTGGAACGCTTCGATTGGGATGTCCGCGAGTACCCTCGTCACGGCCGCTGGATGGCCGTAATCGACTCAAAATGGGTTCCTTTGACCACCGATTTTGTTTTAGAAAAAAAAAAAAAAGTCACAGGGTGACATGTCGGACAAATAAGGCGGCTTTTTGCAAAAACGGCGATCTCTTTAGAGGCCCCAAATACTGGGTCACGCTGAGGGCGGTGTGGCACGGCGCGTTGTCGTGATGAAGGATCCAGGTACAAGCGATGTCTGGACGCACCCTGTTGACTCGCTTTCGCAATCTTTCGAGTACTTGCCAATAGTAAACTTGATTCACAGTTTTGCCCGGTGGTTTTTTTTTTCGACTTGCTCATGCGAGCTTTTTTCGAGCTTGGGGCGCGCGGAGACAATCATTCTGAGCTTTGGCGTTTGATTTCCACGACTAAGAGCACTATCACCATACATTCTTACAAATTTAGCATACGTTTCCGAAGCTGTTTCGCCCAATCTGGCGCAAAATTTTATCGCGACGCGTTGCTCTTGATTTCGTTTTTCCATTTTCGTGACGAGCACTACAAACACACGTCTATTCAACTTGACGCAGTAGGCGAACCAAACAAGCTAGAGAGATGGTACATACATGGAATTTCAAGGTCACAGGTTTACCACAAGCGCGGCAATAAAATCGGTCTCATTACTTAATTGTCAAACCTCGTTCAATCTCCGAAGAACTGACTCAGATCAGATAACAAAATATGTGGCTATCATACAAATTGATTGATCGGAGTCAAGAGCTTTTGAGTAAGAAATTGCTTCAGTGTCCAGAAAGGTAATATTTGAAGAACTAAATGGACGTCCAAAACATATTAGAACGAAAATGTTAAAAATGATCATAGAAATAAATTTAAACAACTTATAAAATTGGCATAAAGACATTTACAGGAGCGCAAAACATTGCAAATGGTGACAAAATTCTATAAACTATATCCCCGTATTTACCATATCTGTTTGTTTTTATACTCTGAACAGTGTATGTTAAGTTTGCCTCAACGTGACGAGCTGAGTCAATTTAGCCACGCTCGTCTGCATATGGTATATACCAACTAGTCTCTAATATTAAGTTGTCAAATATCTCCCTTCCGCCTTTTTGTCTTTTAAATTTCGGTGCTATGTATAAAGCGCTATAGAGCTCATATCTGATTGTACTATATGTCTTTGAAAGGTATAGACATAGCATCGAGTTAGACCGGCATGTGGTAACTCGTGACATCGCCCAGAAGATGGAAGTTTGTCACCAAACCATTTTGAACCATCTGCAGAAGGCTGGATAAACAAAAAAGCCTGATGTTTGGGTGTCGCATGATTTGACGCAAAAAAAACCTCTGGATCGAATCAACGCCTGCAATATGCCGCTGAAACGGAACGAACTCGACCCATTTTTGAAGCGGATGGTGACAGGCGACGAAAAATGGATCACATACGACAATATCAAGCGAAAACGGTCGTGGTCGAAGGCCGGTGAAGCGTCCCAAACAGTGGCGAAGCCGGTATTGATGCCAGGAAGATTTTGCTTTGTGTTTTGTGGGATTGGAAGGATTCATCCACTATGAGCTGCACCCATATGGCCAGACTATCTACTGCGAACAACTGGACCGGTGATCGACCAGAAGCGTCCAGAATTGGTCAACGGGAAGGATGTAGTATTCCACCAGGACAACATCAGACCACACACTTCGTTGATGACCCATCAGAAGCTACGGGAGCTCGGATGGGAGTGTTCGTAATAAAGTGCGTGTATAGAAAGCGCTTTTATTTGACACGATTTCTTCAAGAAATTTGTCGGAATTCTTTGTATTTGTGAAGGCTATTAAAGCTTCTGTGAAGCCGAAGTTAAAGTTTTTAAAACCGTTAGCTTAAGTTCACCTCACCTCCATATATCAATAAATGGATTTGCATTTTTTATTACGCCACATTTATGTGCAAATAAAATATCTCCGCTGGCGCAAACCGGCATGCAAGCGGAGAATTAAAGAATTTTTAAACACATTCATTTTCGCACCAAAATCCAAATTTATGAATTTGTTTTAAGCGTATTTAAAAGTTATTTATGCGTTTGCTTCCCGAACATTGTAGGTCACTACCAAAAATATCAAAAAAATGCTCATGTAAATTCCTAGAACAAACTCAACGCAAGCTCCCCAGTGGTGCATATGGTATTTTTACAAAAACGACCTCATAGTCGGGCGCCAGTTACATTGGCCTGCACTTATTTTGGTTTTTTTGAATGTATTTTGTGAGTTGATACGAGAAAACAAGTCACATTTTCCATATCAGCTCTTGTTCATAAGAAAGAAGAAAAAGACATCTAATAGCGGAAATGTGGTTCATCCTACCTACTATACCGACTACTACTGCACCAAACCAAAAAAATTTTTTGCAGGCCAGTGTTAATGTGAGCAAATTTATTTGTAACAGACGAAAGCATTAAATTCAAAAAATCAGCAACGGAAAGCATTACGTCCGCTGAAGTTTAGGGAATGGTATAAGCCAATTTCTTGGTTCTGTGGCATCAAACCACATTATTAAGATATTTAGTATATTAATTTGGAGGAGTTAAAATTAACAGTAAGGCAAGAAACCAATATTTTCGGTATATCTGGACATATATTAATAACCAACGATTTGGGTCAATTTTGCAGATATCGAAATTACGTTGATACTTATACTTGTTTGTCTGATAAATAGAGATTAGATGAAGATAAAGACCTATTTTTTGAAGTTATAAAAGGTAGTCTATATGGATATATTTATATATGTTTAGATTGTATAAATATGCAGATTATCATACTTTTTGTGGTGTCTTATGGAAATGTTATGTGTCGAATTTGGTTGTAATAACGGGTGATTTTTTTGAGGTTAGGATTTTCATGCATTAGTATTTGACAGATTACGTGGGATTTCAGACATGGTGTCAAAGAGAAAGATGCTCAGTATGCTTTGACATTTCATCATGAATAGACTTACTAACGAGCAACGCTTGCAAATCATTGAATTTTATTACCAAAATCAGTGTTCGGTTCGAAATGTGTTTATCGACAAATTTTGTTCAGCGATGAGGCTCATTTCTGGTTGAATGGCTACGTAAATAAGCAAAATTGCCGCATTTGGGGTGAAGAGCAACCAGAAGCCGTTCAAGAACTGCCCATGCATCCCGAAAAATGCACTGTTTGGTGTGGTTTGTACGCTGGTGGAATCATTGGACCGTATTTTTTCAAAGATGCTGTTGGACGCAACGTTACGGTGAATGGCGATCGCTATCGTTCGATGCTAACAAACTTTTTGTTGCCAAAAATGGAAGAACTGAACTTGGTTGACATGTGGTTTCAACAAGATGGCGCTACATGCCACACAGCTCGCGATTCTATTGCCATTTTGAGGGAAAACTTCGGACAACAATTCATCTCAAGAAATGGACCCGTAAGTTGGCCACCAAGATCATGCGATTTAACGCCTTTAGACTATTTTTTGTGGGGCTACGTCAAGTCTAAAGTCTACAGAAATAAGCCAGCAACTATTCCAGCTTTGGAAGACAACATTTCCGAAGAAATTCGGGCTATTCCGGCCGAAATGCTCGAAAAAGTTGCCCAAAATTGGACTTTCCGAATGGACCACCTAAGACGCAGCCGCGGTCAACATTTAAATGAAATTATCTTCAAAAAGTAAATGTCATGAACCAATCTAACGTTTCAAATAAAGAACCGATGAGATTTTGCAAATTTTATGCGTTTTTTTTTTAAAAAAAGTTATCAAGCTCTTAAAAAATCACCCTTTATGTATACTAAGTAGTTTGTGCGATTCCAAATCTTATCTCAAAGTGAGTGCTTTCATTCTTGTGACTCCACTATGGAAAAGATGCAGGTTTAATCCTTATACGTGGACCTGTATTTCGGAGTTCAAAGAGCAGTAGTGGAAATAATATGTATAGTGGTCTAAGTGGTAAAACTAGTTACTTTACTATTGCCTAAGTGGCCACTCTGCACTTCTTACACTGCCGGGAAGCATATAGTTAGTACTCAGCACTTGCGAGCTCACACACCCACATATACACATAATGTTGCCAAGCAATTACCAAGTTAAGCATATTTACTTGTCCAGCATTTTATGTTGAGTATGGGGATAACGGCAAACAAAAAGCACCAGAATAAACAATCCAATTAAATTTGATCCCACATAAAACCATAGGGATCTGCACTACAACAAAAGCTAAATGTAAAGACAAATAAAGAAGAGATATGGCAACTATTTTGCACACACAAATGTTGAAGCAAACGGTACCGAAAAGAGCGCAGAATAATCCAAAAACATGTTCCTCTTTGTTATTTGCAGCCGAGAAATATATGAGACACCCTTGGATCAGCTGAGCCAACGCCGGTCGTACGCAAAATGCCACTTCGAGAGTTCTTACATAATGCGGGGAAAAGTCCGCATTTACCCTTCAACTAACAAATGCTTTAGTCATTCCTTCACTAAAGTAAGTGTATTCGTACCTTTTGTTTTTGCTTATTATTGTGTTGTGGTATTATTGTAAATTGCAATCGGTTATTTTGCGTACGAAATTAAGATTCTAATTTTTGCCATTTTTTCACACACCCTCTCCCAAAAGAATATTAGCACCACAGCGAGCGAACAGGGGAGAGTGTGCGTGTGGACTGCTAGTTGGCAATCCTCCTCTGTCTTTCCACATTCGTAGGTTGCGTATACTTTTCTAAACGTTTATTTTCGTTTTGTTTCGGGCTGCTTTTGTGCTCCTTTTAGTTGTGTATCTCATTTGAAGTAAATGAAAACAATTAAAATTATTTGCTCGACTTGAAAGCAAACGAGGCTGAAGTACATTTCTTTTTCCACTTTGTTTCGTTTTTAAGGATTTCGACCGACTTACTCTTTTCCTCCAAATTAATTGAGTACATATTTTCACGAGGTGCCGGCGACAGAAGTCAGAGGATTTTAGTTAATAGATTTAATTTAGAGGGTTGCAAATGTAACGGATTACAAGTGAGCTTAATGGATAAATCAAAAATCTAATATGTATTATACAAGGGCGATCCTATACTTAATGCTTCGTTATTTAGCTTACATTGGGACAAAAAAGCACCAGGAAATTGTAAGTAAATTCCCAGTACAAATGATATTTCGAAATACTGTATTTTGCCAAGTTGGTAGAACTGTCCTTATTTACTATGCGAACATAGAATTTGTCTGAAATTTTGTAAAATGCCACATGAGGAATCGTTGCGATTGTTGAAAAGGCTTACGGTGATTCAGTTTTATCAAAACTACTAACCTGCGACCGGTACAAAGCCTTCAAAGTCGATCGAGAGATTGTTGAAGTAATGCTTCTTTCTGGACGACCTTTGACATCTTCAATTGATGAAAATATTAAAAAAATGAAAGTTATGGTGTTTGAAAATCGTCAAGCAAGTGAGAGAGAGATAACTAGAAATCTCTTGCGAGTCTCTCTACTTGTTTCGATAAAAAAAGAACACGATTGTGACCGAAATTGTCGATCCGCGGAACCCGTACAGGTCAACTCTGTCTAGGTCTAAATCTATTAACGATGGGGCAGATGAGAGTCAGCACGTTGTCATGGTGAAAGATCATTTATTTATTTTTTTCGATTTACTTTCCAAAATTTTTAAATTCCTTGGGCCGTTCGCCTCTTAACGGAGTCAAAATAATATTTCTAGCCTAAATAGGCTGAAACAGAAACAGTCTAAGAGAATGTTAAGAATTCTCTACCCGAATTCAAGATGGAGTACCATCAGTCGATGAGGTAAATATTTATCGCACTGCTTTCGTAAATGACTCTGTAACGCTGTTTTCATTTTAATATTATAAACCCAACTTGCATTATTGTACCGAAAGATATGCAAATTGCCATTGAACGTTTTTCTATTCACTCTTATCACTTGAGTAGTTATTATTCACCACCTAAATAAAGTAAAATATTATGCACATTTTTATGGCAGCCATTAACAGTTTTGGTTAAATAACTGACGTTTATTGTCTCGCTCTTAATGCCCAACTACCAGTAAAATGCTGTTGTTTCTATGCAAATTTATGTGAGAGTACATTTCGGTGGTGGTAAATACGAGAAAGATATAAGAATTGACTGACACAAAACGGAGCTTTATTTTCAGATTAAGACAATAATAATTTAATAAGATTTGTCACGCAAATGTTTACTAGTCTTTGATGACTCACTTAAATTAAATGCGAATTTATGAGTTTTCATCTGAAATTATGGAGAGGTTGTTGAAATAAGTGTGCTATAAGTTGAAAATTTAAGTCCGATCTCCAAATGTTCAACCAAATATGCATAAGTGTGTCGTTAGGAAACATTTGGTCTATTATGGAACCTTTATTTCCCCTCTGATAGGTATTTTGCGTGCCACTATGTATTATCGTAAGGTTTGTTTGGCTCAAGTATTCTAGAATAAGACGCCCACAATGATTCATACTTTTGCTGCCCCAAGCCTTATACCATGCCTTAAAACATCCCGCTTTATTATTGGTGATTTACTTCTTGTTTTCAAGAACAGCTCCAGAAGGAAATTTTTGAATTTCTTTAATTAAAGGGCTAGGATGAGCATTAGAGCTTACAAGATCTATTCCATGTATGTTCGCCCATGTAAAACCGTTTCGAGCTTCTTTGAAGCATGATGTGATATATTGTTTTTGCAGGACCATATTGCTGTCTTTTCACTAATATCTGAATTTCAAGTGCTTTCCGAACGTTATATAAGGCGACATCTACTTGTATGTTCTCTTCTAGAACTGTTTGTTTGCAATTACTCAAGGCGAAGTGTTCCCCTTTGCAAAGCATACAAGTATATTTCGGGGCATTTTCACACACTTTTGCCACCTAAACAACGGGTAAAAGGTTAATATTCTTGGAAGCGATAGATAGACCACTCGATCTTTGCTTTTGCTTAATTTATGCACTCTCTTGGCATCTTCGGTACGCAGGCACATAATGGCTATTTGGGTGTCGCTTCTTTCACTTCTTTTGTAAAGCGTCGCAAATTTCTTCGGGGGTGGTCATCACGCTCAGATACTTGCATATAATAGTAACCCTATATGCTTTTTGGCTGCATTACAGCTATCTCTTAAATTACTCCCTCTAAGGTGCTATTGCACGTACCGGCTCTCTTGTCTGCTTTAACTCTATTTCCTTATGTTATGTACCTTTTGTTTGCGCCTAATTACTCAAGGCCACTATCGCATAAAATTTTCTTAATTTTTTTATTTAAATTGAAATATTTATTGAAATAATGGCCTCCCGTTTCGAAATAATTCTCTTTTCAATCGGCTTCCTTTTTTTTACCAAGTTCACCATTTCGCGCCTGCTACCTTATCTCTAGAACTGTGGTGACCTTACTATATAAGCCTGCACTTTGTCGTTTCCGTTGTTTATGTTTTTCGTTGGTGGTCTGTATTTTGGAATGCGCAGGAAATACGTAATCTTTATTGACTACCTTGAATAAGGAACGATCATCAAAAGGAAAGCTGAACAAAAATAAAGTGTAGTTTCACACAGATATTGCACGGCATCAAAAGTAATTAAAAACGATGGCAGAAATCCATGAATTGTTCTTTGAATTGCTTCAGCATGCACCGTATCCTCCAGATCTCAAAAGAATGCTCGCTGGAAAGAATTTTTCATCGAGTGAAGAGGAAAGTTGGATGGTAGATATAATCAGTGTACTCTTAATGTGAGCATATATGAATAAAAAATATGATAGTCTGCCTTTTATATAGAAATTATGAAAAAACGATGTACTACATGGCTTCGGTTCTGCAATGGTCTTTTAATGGCCCTCAATCAACTGAGTTTTGGACTTAACCCTTCTGCACAAATTGGGTCAAAATGACCCAAATTTACCCCAATTGCTTATAAAACCATTTTGATATCCTCAGTCTGAGCCTTATGATGAGTTGTACGTACACATTTTTTTCCAGGACGAGCCAGTTTTTTTCACATAATTTTTTAAAAACTTTTCGTACGCGTATACAATTTGTGGGTCATTTTGACCACCAAGAAAATTTATGCTCAAATGTGACTAAACAGAAAAAGCTTGCTAGTGCTCATTTGTGAATTTTGCGGTGCCTAGTGATAAAGGTATTGAACTTTATTTTCTAATTTTTTTTGATGCTATGTATGTACATATGTATGTAGTTGGTGAATTTTGTTTTGCTCTGGGATAACTATATTCTACTACATACAGCAAACATACGTCAAAGCTTATGAAAATGTTGTCAGTTGTGTGATTTATTTCAACTGTGAAGACGCTCGGGTAGACAATTTTTTTGCTCAGTGATATGCGAATGTAAAAATCTGCGCAATTAAAATGCAGCGAAGAAACCAGGTAACAATTTAACTTTTTTATAATATTGCGATTCTTTTATTATACGTAGGTATGTATTCATATTTGTATAGATTCTATCACGTCAAAGAATTGAAGAAATTGTCAATGATGATGACGAGTCACTTGATGAAGCGTCTGATGAAGATCAAGACTTTCAATGCGATGAATCTGAAATAAATGAGTCTGATATATCTACAGATTCTTTTGATAGCATTGAAAGTCTTAGCAGAGAAACACAAGGAAATAATGAATGTTTTCCTGCAAAAAATGGTACGATTGTTTGGTATAAAGATCCTCAACAAATGCAATGCAGCAGAATGCGACAAGAATGCATTCTTTCAAATAAACCAGGCCCTTCACAACACGCAGGTTCCTTGGTTGCTAGCATAAAAGGTGCTTTCGATTTATTCATTTCACTAGAACTGAAACAAATTATTGTTGAAATGACCAACCTTATATGAAAGTAAGTGGGAGATCATTGATATAATGGAACTGGAAGCATACTTTGGGCTACAGATCATGGCTGGTGTTTCCAAATCTAACGGGGAAAGCTTGAGATGTTTATGGGATGAAACAAATGGAAGACCCATATTCCGCGCTGTTATGCATATTGAACGATTTATGCAAATTTCACGATGCCTCCGTTTTGATAGCCACGAAGATAGAGAAACCAGACGGTTACGTGATAAGCTAGCTCAAATAAGAAATAATTGGGACAAATGGAGCAAAAATCTTAAGCTGATGTATAATCCAAATGAAAATGTGACCTTCGATGAGCAGTTGGTACCTTTTCGTGGAAGATGCTATTTTAGACAGTACATACCTTCCAAACCTGCAAATATGGCATAAAAATATGGACTCTTTGCGATTCCAAGTCCAACTACGCATGGAATATGGATGCCTATCTAGAAATACTCAGCCAGAAAAGAACCAAGTTAAAAGCTATCAACATGAGAAAAATAGCAGTGAAACAAACAATACAAAAATATTTTCTTTAGGTGAAAATGTAGTTATAAATCTCACACGCAATTTGGGGAGAGGTTATACCGTCACGTGTGACAACTTTTTTACAACCTACAATTTGGCTGTCGAATTGCTACGACGTAAAATAACGCTAGTAAGAACAGTTAGAAAGAACAAGAAGTTTCTTCCCCTCCAAGCTATTGACGTCAGGAAAAAACCAGAGTATTATTCGGAATTCTTTTTCACACAAAATCTGACTGTTGTGACCTACATGCCAAAGAAATACAAATTCGTTGTTGTAATGATTACTCTTCATCATTCGGCAGAGACTAGGGATGATCAGAATAGGAAACCAGAAATAATACATCACTATAATGCCACTAAAGCAGGTGTTGATGCGCTTGACCAATTAGTAGCAACGTACACATGTAAACGCCAAACAAAACGATGGTCAGTTGCACTCTTTTCCAATATGGTCGAAGTTTCGGAATATAACGCATATGTTATATGGACCGAACTTAATCCCGAATGGAATAGAACTAAAAACTTTAAGCGGCGATTATTTTTAGTAGACTTGGCCACATCTTTGGTAACTCCGCAAATTGCACGCCGAAAGCGAATGCCCTATGGTCCTTCTGCAAAAAGAGTTGTGGAAAACATCCAGGAAGCAGTCGCAGCAGACACTCCCAGTTTATCCACGGTCGTGCAGCCACAAGATTCTTCTTTATGCTTTTTGGGTAAGAGACAAAGGTGTTTTTATTGTCCACATACTAAAAACTCCAACAAGCATTCAGTTCGTTGCGATAAATACTTGAAATTTATATGCAAACAACATAGTGTAAATATGTTGTATGTTATGTGTATAAATTGTCAGAATTGATGTATTTTTTACTGACTCCTATTGAAAACAATTTTGAATTTGTTAATTTTATGTTTGAATAATAAAAAAATGAGTTTGCCATTATAATTTTGATCCACAAATTGTTTATGAGGGATACAATCTCAATTTGTGAAGAAGGGTTAAATTTCATCAGTGGTAGGAATTCGCAAACGGGTGCATCACTGCGTATACGTAACCTCAAGTCGCCTATTCGCTTTGGTAAAAAGTAGCGTTTTATTTGTAAAGATTTTATTGGAACATCTTCTGGATGAGTATGTGATAGCATAATTCCTATTTTTTTTTATTTTTAGAGAGGTGTAAATCAAATCAATTCGCCCTTTTAATCTACATGATTTACTGAATACTCTTAAGCCACTACGTACGACATATTCTTTTTTATTTCATTGCATCTCAGTACATACATACTTACTCTTATATGGTTAATCCCTCTCTAAACTGCATACGCCCACTCATTAAATGTTGTTGAAGCCAATTTTGACTTTTTCAATGCGGACAATTTAACGCAGTAATGATTATTTTCAGCTACACACCACAAGATAACACTTTCACCGACATTTGTAACAGAGTAAATGGCATGCTGTGTACTTAGTACAACTAGAGGATGAAAAAACAATACGAA
>CM050323.1:3085176-3110903 GCA_027475135.1 Bactrocera correcta | reverse complement strand
ACAGCGGCTTCGCTGGCTAGGTCATGTAGTCCGGATGGACGAAAACACTCCAGCTCTGAAAGTATTCGACGCAGTACCCACCGCGGAAAGCAGAGGAAGAGGAAGACCTCCACTCCGTTGGAAGGACCAGGTGGAGAAGGACCTGGCTTCGCTTGGAATATCCAAATGGCGCCACGTAGCGAAGAGAAGAAACGACTGGCGCGCTGTTGTTGACTCGGCTATAATCGCGTAAGCGTTGTTTACGCCAGTAAAGAAGGAGAAGAAGTTTGTTCTAATTTATGCATTCTCGCTGCAGCTCTCTGTTAAGCACATATTCGGTGTCAGCGTCCTCGAATTCGGCAATTTATGGGCGTTAGATGAAATACGTTGAGGGCACTATTTGTGCAACCATTTGTTCTGATAACTTCATTGAAGTTACTAACATTATTAAACTAAGCTTTTCCCTGCCGAATAAAATATTTACGTATAAAATGTTATGTTTTAAATCGGACACCCACGTGGACAGTTACCGTAAGCCCCAAAAATAGCACTAATTTATGGAGACAGAGTACACAAATCTCTACACTTGTATGTATTGTTGTTCAGTTAAGGGCAAGGGTCTCTAAAATAGGGAGCAATCGCATTCAGCGCGCTGAATGTAGAACATAGTAAATAGGCGAAGGCACATGTGCGCACTAGGTGCGTAAATAGAAATATGTTTATGCCAACAATAAATTTCCACTAAACGCAAATTACATTTTAATATTAAATTAATTATTATGTGCATTGCTTCCTTCAACTAATTACCCACTTTATCTTCATTTTCTGGTATTTTGTAAGCGGAAACGCCTCAACGATCCACTACTGACTAGTTGACTGCCATATCGATGGTGCTCGAAATTCATTTCCTTCGCTTCAACAGCGACTATGCACTGCGCCACGATGGGGCGCGACGGCCTGACGGTGAATTGGCAGTCGGTTGTGAGCAGTTCGACGAAGTCTGCTTGGCGGTTATGCGGCCGCACACAAATTTTCGGCTTACCATAGGGCGGAATAAACAACTTTGGCGGTAAATATATGCACATATACACCTGAATGTGTATGTGTGTGTGCGTAGTTATGCCGAGTTCTATGTGAGCGGAGGTTTGCGCCAAGGTGTATGCAATAAACGCCCACATTCAACAGCTGTTAGTTGCTGCTATTTACGTAGAAGCTTAGATGCATTAGGCAGCACAGCAGTGGGGTGAGCCGATATCTATGCATGTACATGAACTAGAGGCCAGGGGTGGCTAGCAACTAATGGTACTCACTATGCATCCGTAACTAAATACTCTTGAATTTCGGGAGCACAATGCGAATGTAGTAATGAATAGATTTATATAAGTATCTGTATATGTATGCCAGTGTGTATTCTGCGGACGTGGACTTGAAAATGCGGATACTCGCGTATTTATAAGCTGCACATACATACATATACTCCTATAGGCAGATGTGGCCCTGGCTATGGGTGTTGAATACCAATAACCACAAATTCGCTCTAATTAGGCTACAAATTCGAGCGTTATTTAATTGGTACTATCAGCATAATAAAACACACCCATCCGGCACACACATGTACATGTTTGTATTTGTGTGCGCTTGCATTGTCTGAGTGCGGCGAAGTAATTGCAAATCACTAGGGCACATGTACACATCTTATAGTTACCTACTTACAAATATAGTGGTGAAGTAAAAAACCTTTTTTCCGGCTGAAAATGATTATAATGAAGAAATTACCTCAATGGTTTATATACATACATACATATACATATGTATATGTGCTCATAGTATCATCCGAATACTAATTAAAAATACTTTTATATATTGGTTGTGTCGGGAAGGATTTATTTACAAGTTGTATTTCGGTCACTGAAACCGAGTGGAAAGTTGATCGTTGCTTCATTGAGATATTTTATTTCTAAATTTTTTTCCAAATAATGCTTTAAGAAGAACTACGAGGCGTGAGCTTTCAACTCAAAACTTTCAAGGAGACACTTTACATCTTGACCGATATATTTATAAGGCTTAAGGGGGCTTAAACCTTTAAAAATATGACCATGGAAGGATTTTTCAAAATTCGACTTATTTTCGGAAATACAGCCGATTTTGTGAGTTCGCGTCCTGTTCACTAGAATTGTCTCCTAAGCTTTAAACGCGTTTTTCTCGAAACTACTTTTTTCCACACGGTACCAGCATTATCTCAAGTTCTATACAACCGATTTACTTGAAATTTTATATGAACCTTCTTTATACTTATAATCCTTTATCGTTCCTACCAGCATCGTGTCAAAATTTTTGTTTTTAATATTTTAAAAAAATTCAGGAATTTCAAAAAAAAAAAACGTAAAAAATGATTTTTATTTTCAGGCAGTCGCCATTTTTTCAAAAAAAAAAAATTTTTCGTGTTCCGGGACTATGACAGCATCCTTACTGATTAAGAATTTTTTTTAATTTTTTTTTTCAGACCACCAGGAGAGTCAGGATCAATGTAACCAGGATGTGCCATTTTTTTTACACCTGTCTCCCCCCCCCCCCCGCCCTCTAATTAATTTAATTTTTAATATTTTTTTGTAAAATTTTTTTCTGTATGCTTAAGATATCAATAAAAACACTATAAAAAATGGATGGTAAAAATATCTTTGTTTTTTTTTTAATAAAATTCAGAAAACTGCCTAAAATTTGATTTTTAGAGTAGAATACCCTTTAAAAAAACGGATATTTGAAAATCTTTATATTGCATAAAACATTAACACAGGGTGTTTCAAAGTTTTTTTTTGGCGTAAGGAATATAATAAAATATTAAGTAAATATGATTTGCTATGTATATCGTTATCTCTCCACACGACAAATTAAAAAATATAAATAATTTAGAATTGTGTTCCGTAAATTTAAAATTATAAACTCATAATGATTTCTATGTTGGATTATTGTTGTATTGGAGGACGGAGCCATGTGTAGAAGTTCACGCAAGTGAGGAAAGTTCTCTGATCGCCATTCACTTGGAAGTGGCCAGAAACGATTCTTTTACATATAGCAGCTCACGACTTCCAGTTTTAGACCAAGTATCTCCTGGGTAGCCTAAGAACATCTGTTCGAAGGCGAGCTAAAGTGAGAAGGCGAAACATACCCTACACAGGGTTGTGCGCTGGGCTTATGACCCGCCACGTAAACAACGCCCCCAATGAAAAGATATCAACTGCCTGGGATGGGAGACCCCCCATTTGATGACGACCACAGCAAACGAAACAAGGATTTCGATTTGGGGGCCTGCATCTGGAATGTCCGGCCCCTTAAGGGGGAAGATTCCGCTGCCCAGCTGGTTGATGTCCTCTTTTGAGTGAAGGCTGACATCACCGCCGTCCAAGAAATTTACCAAAGTGGCCATATAAAGGAGCGTAAGTTTGGTGTGGATTCATGGTGGGAGAGACTCCGTCACCGACTACAATTATTCACTCCGGTGGATGAATGTCTAGCAACAATCCGCACCGCCGACAGGAGAAAGGGACGATGTGAACAAAGGTATTTTTGGCACTTCGGTCGGCAAATTCAGCCTTCTTGACGAAACATCCAAAGATGGATCGACTTCGCCGGAGCCCGAAATATGGTTATCTGTAGTACTAGATTCCAGCATAAGAAAATTCATCAAGCTACCTGGCTGACTTCGGATCGAAAAGCCACCAACCAGATTGATCATGTTGTGATAGATGAAAGACACGTCTCCAGTGTTTTAGATGTGCGTGTGCTCCGATGTCCTAACAACGATTCGGACTACTATCTTGTTGCAGCCAAGATTCGCATTCGCCTCTGTGCAGCAAAAAACGCACGCCAACAAACACAAGGAAGGTTCGACGTCGAAAAGATACAATCACAACTGATAGACGAACTATTTGCTACTCGGCTTGCATTCCTGCTCTCTGAGAGCACTCGTCAACAACTCGGTATAAGGGAACTGTGGAACGGCATTTCAAACTCCTTACGTACAGCTGCAACCGAAACTATTGGTTTTAGGAAAATGCAAAAGAACAGTTGGTACGACGAGGAGTGCCGTATCGCAGAGGTGAGAAACAGACTGCCTACCTCGCAACATTACAATCGACTACAATACGTGCGGGATGGGATAGATACCGAGAGTTGAAGAGGGAAGCAGGACGCATTTGCAGACAGAAAAAGAAAGAGACCGAAATGCGTGAGTACGAAGAGCTCGATAAGCTGGCCGACAAGGGTAATGCTCGAAAATTCTACGAAAAGATGCGGTAGCTAACAGAAGGTTTCAAAGCCGGAGCATACTCTTTTAGAACCCCAAAAGGTGATCTAGTCACCGATGCCCATAGCATACTAAAATTATGGAGGGAAACTTTTCCAGCCTGCTGAATGGCAGTGAACGGTAAACACTAGGAGAAGGCGAACCCGATTCCCGAATCGAATCGACAACAAAGCGGCGGGGGCCGATGGATTGCCGGTGGCGAAGAACTGATAAGGAGCATGCATCTGCTTCTTTGTAAAATATGGCCGGACGAAAGCATGTTCACCGATTGGAGTTTAAGTGTGCTTTGCCCAATCCATAAAAAGGGAGACCCCACAATCTGCGCCAACTAACGTGGGATAAGCCTCCTCAACATCGCGTATAAGGTTCTATCGAGCGTGTTTGTGAAAGATTAAAACCCACAGTCAACAAACTGATTGAACCTTATCAGTGTGGCTTTAGACCTGGCAAATCAACAACCGACCAGATATTTAACATGCGCCAAATTTTGGAAAACACTCGTGAAAAGAGAATCGACACACACCACCTCTTCTTCGATTTCAAAGCTGCCTATGACAGCGCGAAAAGAAGCTCCCACGTCATTGTTGACAGTCTAAACTACGAAGTCGTAGATATTTTCGTCTATGTAGTAATCAGTATTTACATCAACTACAACGTCCATTTCGAAATCTATTGTAAAATAATTCTTGCCAACAGGTGCTATTTTGGACTGAGTGGCAATTGAGAAGTAAAGTGCGGAAGGTTTATGGTCTTTTGCGCTTTGGCAACGGCGAATACAGTAGTCGATAGAATGAGGACCTGTAGGTAGCGGCATTGACATGGTTCAGCGAATTAAAAAACAACTGATGCGCTGGCTAGGTCATGTCGTCCGAATGGATGAAAATACTCCAGCTCTGAGAGTATTCAAGTATATAGTATTGGCCACCGGGCAAACAGTAAAAAAGGAAGACCTCCACTGCGTTGGAAAGACCAGATATAGAAGGACCTGGATACACTTTTAATCTCAAATTGGCACCAAACAGCGAAAAGGAAGAACGACTAGTGGGCTCTGTTAAATTAATATCAACTATTTGCATTCCGGTTATTCTTCTTTGTTTTTAGGATATGCATTTTAAGCAAATTGCTTAGCAGCAGCTTATTCAAGCCAAGAATTGTATTCGTTCTATTTAATTTAGACATAATAGATCTTAAGTCGCTGTGAAAACTTCATTTGTTATCTATTCCACTTAATGCAAGGTTTTGACAACTACTTTCGATGAACCAGACACATTGGCTGAAACCGCTATTAATTGCAGATGAAACGCTCAAGTCTTCAAAGACTCTTGATTCATACCTAATCCTATAAGTTTACTAGGCATTGATGATTGAACTGTCCAAGTGAGTCTAATTTAACTTCGAATTGACCGATATATATATTTTATGTACAGTATAGACCTAATGCATGAAATCCCCTTATTGTGCATAATATAAACCGATGCTTTTCCACTATTTCCAACGGAAATCATTATGTTGGGTTTATATTGGTGAGGAAAGTGAGAGAACGGATTTCATCTATACGACAATGGTAGACGACATGTCAATCGTAGGGGCAATATATTGGTTATATAACTCCTAGTGAAATTTCCCGATTTAATTGATATTTTTTTATAAAAAGTTTGCATTATCTAAGAGCCGGAATAATGAATCCAATTTTTTACGAAAAATGTTTGCTTGTAAGCGCGAGGTGAGGACCGTCGGTATACGGCGACAGTGGGTTAGCTGAAAAAGTTTAACCCAGTCAATATAAATTAAAGCAAATGTCTCGCTTTTCTTGTGGTTAGAAGTTCGGCTGTCAACGGGCAGCCAAGCGAACATTTTTCAACTGAAGCGCCTAGCTTGTGTGCAGTACTAAAGTGAAACGCTTGTCTTAACTTTTATTAATTCTTCATCGGTAACCATTTGGTCTGCGATGAGTTTTCTTTAACAATATATTTGTTACAGCCATGTCGAGGGAATAGTAAAATAATCTGTTTGCCATACCGTAAAACCAGAAAATGAACTTTTCTGTTCCATTTAAACGTAACATTTTTGATGGTTCATGGAGGTTTTCGGAAGGACTTGAAAGTAAAACAAGTAAAAAAGGGCTAAGTTTGGGTGCAACCGAACATTTTATACTCTTGCAACTGGCAAGAATCAAAGCCAGGGTCTTAAGCACTTTAAGGTGTAAAAAAAATTATATGAAGTAAAGTCAGCCAGATGTTCGAAAATTCTGATATTAGTTATAAAGGGGTTGGTCAAGTTTTCGGTCAAATTTATCTATTTTAAGCACAAATATACACTGTTGTGAATAAAACACGTTCCCTTATTTTCATTGGGATAACTCACATATTGGCCGATATATGCAGTACAAAGTCACCCCGAATTTCGAAAATCTTTGTACAAGTATGTTAAAGTTGTGATATAATTTAACACAGTGGAATAAAATAACCTGTTTAGTGTGAAATACAAACCGGAAGAGGGAGTACATATTTATTCAGTAATTCAGCATAAACATATAATATTACAGAGTTGTATTTATTAGTACAAAGGGTCGCTCTTTCTTTACTTCGACAAAGTATTAAGTATATGGGGGCTAAGGAAAGAATTGGTCCGATTCAACCCATTTTTGACATTATGTATATTAAAATTTTTGCCCGCAGATACCCTTTGCTACTGCGATCTTCTGCACCAAATTATAGCTTTTTATCTTATTTTAATGCTTAGTTATGGCAACTTTATATATTCTCGGTTAATGGCGATTTGTGGGCGTGGAAGTGGTTTGATTACGCCCATCTACGAACTCGAATTTTTTTTAGTACTAAGGAACCTACAAGTTTCATCAAGATATCTCAAATTTTATTCAAGTTTCAGCTCGCACAGACGAACGGACGGACAGACAGACAGTCAATCAGATTTTAACTTTTCTCGCCATCTGGATCAATTATATATATTCATAATAATTTTTTTGATTGAGTTATAAAATTCACAGGAAATAAAAAAATGTCCCAAAAATAATCAAACTTTAACTATTAATATCTTTTAAACGGTTGGGTTTACGAAAAAATCATGCGAGACCTTTTTTAGGGCATTCAATTTCCTACAAAATCTAAGGAACAAGATATTTTTTCAAGATATTTTTGGAAGCGAGATATAAATTTTTCTATCTGATAGCTAGAAAAAATAGAAAAGTGTATGTAGGAGGACCTTCCCGTTACAATTAGAATTTCGTATTTGGAGAGGCTTTCTTAAAGGTGTCTAGGATCTTATTATTCCGAGTACCAATCAAAAAAAAAATTTTTTTGAATCACCCTAATGTATATACTCGTATAACCTTATATCTTTCACGATTAGTTTTAGGTGATACGATGATACACTGTAGCAACTTGTTGCAGGAGTATAACAAAACTTTGCATTTTCTCAATTCCTTTCTTGTCATTTTTAAAGTACTTCCCACTTCCAGAACTTGTGTTCCTTGGGCTTCTAGTTTTAGCAGTGGGAAACGAGTTCTCCTGCTTGCGTGAGTCCGTCGCTTCTGTTTGGAGTTCAGCTAGCATAAAAAGCGATAAGGCTGCGTCTTGATATATGAGTTACTCTCTATACCTTGTACCGAACGCACGTCCCTTAAGTAATCAGTTGTATATGACTGCTGTTGGCCCGCCTGTTTTTAAAACTATGCTCCCGAGGAAATAGATTTAATCCACTCCATCCACGACATGTAACGTCCAAACACAACCCTTTTATCAGGCAGACTTTTTTTACTGGCACCCCATGTAAGAACTCGCAAAATTGCGTCATTTTTAGAGTGTAGAATGCTTTTTCAAAATCTATGAAGCAGAGGTAAAGTGGCGCGAATTACCTGTCCTGTTTTTGAAGTCAAATAGTTTACCCTTCTTAGAGAGAAAAGGAAAATCTCTTTCTTAAGCTGAGAGGGTATTTTTCTGAAATTCCAAGCATTTTTGAGAAAGGGTGGTAGAATCCGAGCACTTATCTGGAGGGCAGCTTTAAATAATCCCGGATTAATGTTGGTTGACAATAAAGCTATTGTAAGGCGGAGCCATGCTAACTTTTAGAAGATTTTTATGCCCAAGATATACAGGAATATTTGTTTCACTAAAAATTGGCTATCTTAAAAGGAATGCAATTTCAATCTTTACAATTTGCTAGAACTCATAAACTCCAGTTCCGCCTTGTTTAATTATTTTCAATTTTGAAGAATTGCTCTCTATATTTTACTTATTCGAGTATACATGTGTGTGTGTATGTGTATGTGTGTCTATGCAAGTCATTTTCGGAATTATGTTTTACCAAATATGTGTTTCCTTCGAATTGCGTTCAAATTTGCCATTTTGTACATACACACACACATGCGCTACGTGTTTGTTGCAAGCAACACCAATATTGTGAGTGCTTGTTTATTTAGTGGTTTGCAAATAAGTATATGTGTATGTGCGGCCTAATAAGCAGCTAGTTTGCTGGTTAGCAAATTGCTGTATCGTGGCGCTGTGGCATTGTGGCGTCTGCATTGCCGACAGGCTAATCAGCAACGTGTGGTGGAGCGACATGGCCAACATGCTTGCGGTGGAAAAGGCCTGAAGCGTCCACCTTCAAGCACTTGTGGCAGCAGTAAATCAACTTGATTCACTTCCATTACAGCGGCCAGCACACGCTGTCGCATTATTTTGCAAATATTTTGTGATTTTTTTTTTGTTGCTATTTTCTTGTTACGCATTTGTTGTAGTGAGTGAGTAATTGGAATTTGACCATGCAGTCGACCGTGGCCAGCAATAACCCCAATTATTTTCACTTTTATGCTGAGCATAGCGAATCGTATGCTTCTTGCTTTATTCATTACATTTCCTGACATTCATTCAGTACCATTACACGCGCTTCGTCATACCGTTATAGGAGCGCATAACAGCATACAAATGTATACGTTTAAGTGTAGGTGGTAAATGTACACAGTCAATTCGGCGCAGCAGTGTTTACCTAGCGGGAGAATTCTTAGGAGCACCATTCTCACTAGTTTGGGCCCGAAGTCCAACAAGTCAGCTGATTTTTTATACATGGAAAACTGCATTTTTATTTAAAAATTTGTTAATTTGGTAAGAAATATATCAACTTGATATAAATTTAAGGAGTCACACAGTTTTCTGGTGTAATTTTTACCTTCAGGAATAATTAAATTTTTGATACTGTGCGAGGTCGTCGGTTTTCCATTGGCAAATGTTAAACATCTGACTCTGCAATGCTCTTTTTCTGTACCGACTTTCCAAAAACACTAGTAAAAGTATGAGTGTTATCACTCTAGTTCGATTTCAGTGAAAAAGTGACTAGTTACAAACAATTTTTTCCAGACTATTTAAATGTTTCAGCTTAGTGCCTTATTTTACTTGAAGCTACTGCCATTTTTAAGATTTGTTGCGCTATGATACAAAAGTCACTAGTTTCATACTAGTACGAAGCAGTCATATAACCCTCTAGTTCAATTTATACACTCTGGAATAGTTATATTTTTAATTGTGCTCCAACCAACGGTGTTTTCAATAAAAAAAATATCGTTGCCAATAATTTTTCTCTATGAAATATTCGTATTTTTACTCTTCGTTAAAATACAAGGTGGCAACTCCCAGATTTTGGCAAAATATAGTCAGGTTTCATAATAGTTTAAAGCAGATACACGACTCTCTGATTCAAGTCATAACTTCAAAACAATTTTATTTTCGCGTTTGTCTAAAACTTTCGGTATTAAGTAAAAATACTAAATTTTCGAATTTATCGCGCTCTCTAAAAAAAGTATAAAGTTCTTGGACTAGTTCGATTTTAGTCTGAAATTAACTAGTTGTAAATCGGTGGTTTTCCTCTTCTATCTGATATTTCAATGCAGAGCATATATATGGACATCAACAAATATATAAATATATGTACATGTGTTGGCATGCTCCGGCGCGTGGCCTGCTGATCGTCGGCGCTTGCGGCTTGTTTTCTCTTCACTTCCACTGTCGCTATTTGTTTGCATTGTGAATGAGTTGTAATGCATTGTAATGGTAGTCAATTTGATTTTAATTAATGCCTAAGTAAATTTAATACGAAATGGCAATTATTTTTCTTACAGGCAACGAAACGTCGAAGCTTCGACAGCGCAACGAAGAGGGCGTTTTTAACATGTAACATTCACCTATTAACACACATTATTGCACACCAACGCACCTACACAAGTAATCAAGTATTTATGTGTGAATAAACTTGCATTTTCGTACATCACGCCCATTATGCTCGCTCGGCAGCGGCAGGCAAATGGAAGCTGGCAAATGGAACCTGCCGGTGACTTTGTTAATTGAAATAATTGAGTCTCATTTGTTGTTGTTACACACTTCACTTGCTAATGTGTATTAAATTTACTGCAGGTTTACTTGGCTGTTACACGAAGCGAAGATTTATGCCTTTATATTGACATTTTTGTGTGAACGCTTCGTAATTTATAAGCCCTTTAAAGAGCGGGCCGTAAATGCAGTGGCTAAATCTTAGGAAGCTTCACGAGTGCTCGCATAAATTATAACAATTTGTACTGTTATTTATGGCTATTGCAAATGGTTTACAATTATTTGTATGGCGTGCTATTGGAACGTTAAAAATGTAATGCCTTTGAAATTTCAATTTAAGCTTCGGACATGCGGAATTTTCTCTTTCGAAGTCGCAGAAGTTAAAATGGTGTAACGGACTTGTAATATGCTTAAAAGTAAGGTTGTTTGTGCGATACGAACTGTAGAAGAGTTCATTTTCTAAACTCTTTTTTTTACTTTTAATATATGATCTTACGTTACTACAGTTTTCGGTGGAGAGTTATTTTGGAATATAACTTTATGTTGTTGATCGTTCCGGTTAAACCTACTGTCGTGAACTTTCGTGCGAGTAATAACTGTAATCACATATGTTTTTTGGTATTCTGGGGACACTAGTATCGGGAGTAGTCCAATACCACGCCCACAATACATTGCTAACCTAAAACATAATTATTTTGTAAATTAAGATACAAATTTGAAATTTGGTTGAGATAATCCTACTAGAAGGGAACAATTGTGATTTAGGAGCGCGTTGGGAGTGACCACGTCCACTAACAGGTTTAATGTTCATATCTCTCAAAGTAAAGTTATTTCAACAAAACTTTCTGAAAGTAAGCCCTTTTAGTGCCTCTTCACACGCAGCAAAAATTAAAAAAAACAAAGTCAGATTATAAACTCCACACATAATGGTTATGTTAAAAACGACGAAAAGTGCGATAACAAATAAATGTAATCGATTTTGCAAGCGAGATGTTACGCAAGGGTAGCTTAGAAGCCGGTATCAAAATTGGATAATTGGCGTTGCCCTGTTTACTTTTAATACTATGTTCGGACCGACAACGAAAACAAGTTTTCGCTGAAAACTACTTGAAAGCTTACATTCCACTCATTATAATCGATGCCTGCTCTAGTTTAATCGATTTTTTTGGAAGACATATTTTGTCGGCCCTAAATTTTCACTTGATATTTGCTTACATTCCATACACAAATACAGTTGCTCACTGTTAAGAGGATTATCTTGTTCTTGGAAAACCCTTGCACGGCGCTCCAATTGCAGAATTTTCTTCTTGGTGCAGCGGCACAACAAACACACAAATTTTATTTGCAATGACTCTAAAATATATCAGACCAATTCCATGTTTATTTTCTTGCCGCCATATATCACTAGATTCGCAATGGGTGCTGTCTTGGCCTTGCATATTTCGGTATAGTATTTTTGCATTTTGTGTCATCTTGAAAGAGCAAGGGAATCCCCGTATTGATAGTTGTCAGTGAAAACTCATCGAAAACACACATTGTCGGCCCGAACGACTTACATTCCACAACTTACAAATGGGTTTTCAAAATGTTTTCAATGTCGGTCCGAACACAGTATAAGTAGAATTCTGTATCTCAGGAACTACTGGACTAATGTCAACCAAATTTGGCCATAAAGTTTATAGACATCCTTTTAATGAAAATAGGTAAATTCGAGAAAAGACTGTGCCTACTCCGCATATATATATAGATTTTTAAAAATTTTGGAACAAAACCTTCCTCAAGAATTACCTCCGCGGTATGCCAAAAATACTCCAATTGTGACAATAAGTTTCCAAGATATTTTAGTGAAATTAAGTGACCAAGTTTTCTTAAAAATTATTATTTACTCGGTTTGAATTCATTTGCAATATTTTTAATGAGTCAAACCACGCCAAGTGAACCGCGAATTTTTTACTAAATAATATTAATAAAAATTTTGTTATTTCATGCAATTGCGAAAATAATGAATTTTTTGTCCTCCGTTGCGCTTCATATCGACCGACGCTCCGACGCTGTAAGCGTTAAGCTTCCGATATCTGTGCCGCGAGAAAATCATTAAATGCAACTGGAAAATAATCAATAGCTCTATTAATGAGATTACTTATTAATTAAATTATCGTCAATGATTACACACATTTAGCCGAATGTGTGACAATACCGTATTAGAATAATGTAATATAATTTATATTTCTTTGAATTTTTTGTTTGGTGCATATTAAAAGATACAATTTCTTTAGTACATTTAGTATAAAGAACATAAAAATTGTTTCACAATGTATTAATATTGTTTTATAAATATTTAAAAATGTGTATGACATAAAATAATAACAAATTTAGTTAAATTTCAAATAATTTTTGGAAATTTATAATTTCAATCACATATAACATTTTCCATACTTGATTCATTATTCGCGAAAATTTTACGAATCTTCATGCCGATCACTGAAAATGAGGAAATTGTCATGTGTTTTTTATTGCTATTGCTTTATGATCCTATTGTCGCAAATGCATTTTCTGTCCATTTGAAAATTTTGAGCACTACGTTTGTGTTTCCCCGCAATAAGCTGCATACTCGCTTTCTGCGTCAGTCTTTTAAGGGATTCTTTTATTGCGATACAGCTTCAGATGTTGCAAGTTTTTGCTATAACATTTATATATTCTGAGCCATATTCTGGTCTATTTTGCAAAATCGTACATTGTATTTGTTTGTCGGCAAAAATATTGGGTAGTCGAAAAAGTCTTTTCGTATTTCTAACTAAACTTCAACTTATTTTTTTATAGTTACCATTTTGTTCGACCACTTTAACCCATTTTTCCGCTACAGAGATCAGTGAAAAAATATCAACAGTTTAAATTGAAAGTTCGAAATTTCCAGAACGGCAGCGAGCGAATCATTGTTGTGCTACACGAACTGATACAGCATCGTCTTCGTAAATTTCACAAATTTCATTGGTGGTTTGGATGGCATTCTTCCCTTTTTTTTACAAAAATTTGAAAATAATGCGAATTTTTTCATTATTTTCACTCATTTTTGAACAGCTGTAGCTTTTTTTCAACTTCCCGAATTTAATTTTTTTTTTTTTTGTTAAAAGAAGCTCAAAACCTCATGTTTCCAACACTACATAGTATGACACAACGTGATTGATGACACAGGAGATATACGACTGCAACGACATCTATTGACAAAATACGAAAAAACTTTTTCGACTACCCAATAATTCAGGTGGATCTTGGATTTTCATTAAGCCAATATGTGCCTCAGGATATTATTTTTGAAAATTGTCGGGTAAATTTTATAAATTTTAGATATGTAGTAATTTTTGAGCCTTATTCTTTTTGCCATCTTTTACAACTGTTTTTATTCATTGACTTTTACGTGTAAAAAATAACAGTGAAACATTGTTTTCATACATAAATGTTTGAAAGTTGTGACCAAGTCGGGAGATTATTCAAAAAAAAAAAAAAAACAAAACATTTGCAAAATTATGCAAATTATATACACACATATATTTGAAATATAAATGCATATACTGTGGTGGATATTTGAACTCTCTACATCTTCATAAAATATGGATGACAAATATACTTAAACTGTCAGTCCTTCAGCACCGGGCGTCGGCCGATGAGCAGCGCGCTCGAAAGCTCCCGACATCTGTTGCGCAAGAAAACGAAGGATATGCAATACGTTTTAAGAGCGGTAGGGGGACAAAAAATTCAAAATCTTTGGAATAATATGATTGAATAAAAATTATTATTGAATTTGTTATTTGTAATTGTGTCACATACTTTTCACTGTTTTTTAGCGTGAAGAACAATGAAAAATTTCAATTATTTAAAAAAAAAAATTATGTAAACTATTATTATTTAAGCAAATGGATCGTGAAAAATATCTAACTATAATGTAGCACGAACATTTTTCTTTGACCTCACAAAATTTCATCGATTTATCTCTAGTAGTTTATGAGAAAATAGTTTTGCAATTTTATCGTGCTCTAAATTTCAAACTTCAATAACTTTAATCAAATTAATTAACAAAAAAAAGAAGAAATTTGACGAAATATTTATCTCACGGGGTATGCCTCTGGTCCCCTTTATAAAGAACTGCTAATTTTTAAAATAGGTGATTTTGCGAAATTTTCATGGACCGCTTGACATGGTTTGACCCTTAGGTCATTTTATGATATACTCGTGTCTTTTAAACTTTTCAGAAAGGGCCAGCAAAGTGAGTTAGTCAGGCGACATGTAATGTTTGAAACAACCATTCCTCCCAAGACTTAGATAAGGGGTTTATTTAAGATATTTCATAGATTTAGCGATATATGAAGGTTAGAGGAAGTATTTACCCGATTTAACTAATTTTTCACACAAAGGCACAAAGTTAAGAAAGTATCCTCTTGGAATATCGGTAAAGTATCGCACAGTTAACCGACAGTTTTGCTAAAAAGTCATCCATAGCTACATTCCTTATTTTGGTTGATTTATACATGAATAAATGGAATTTAAATTTTTCAAAAATGGAAAGTAGGCGTGTCTCTATACTAATATTATAAATGTCAATGTAAGTATGTTTGTTACGCTTTCACGATGAAGCCACGAAACCGATTTGCCATGAAGCTTCGTACACATATTTTTTATGGTATTGAAAAGGACATATGATATTTAGTATTAAAAACAAAAAACTTTTTTATGAATTGTGATAAAATTGTTTTCATATGAGTTTGTAAAATAAGTTTCAAAATTCAAAATTGAAAAAAAAAAAAAAAATTATTTTGGTATGTACTTTTGTCGAAAAATTTTCAAAAGTAACAAAACAAAAATGAACCAAAAGTATAAACTAGAAAAAATTGTGGTTTTCTGGTTACCACCACAAACAAGATAATCATCGCGGTATAGTACCATATTCATGTACATAGATATGTAGTTAGTTATGTGTTTTTGTTAATAACTTTTGACGCATTTTTATTAAATGAATTCGGTGCAAGCTAAACAACGGAAAAAGCTAGTAATATTGAGTAGTCGAAAAAGACTTTTCATATTTGTGACCAAATTTCAACTTTTTTTTGTATTTATACTAATAAAAATGTTGCGAAAGTGCTCTAACTTTTTTCAACTTCAACGGATTTAATTTTATCTGTTAAATGAAGCTTAAGACCTGACACAACGTGATTGGCAGCACTGGAGATATGCGACTGAAATGACATCTATTGACAAAATAGGAATAGACTTTTTCGACTATAAATAATCACTGGTGTATTTAAGCTTTTTTGTTATGAATCGAACTTATTTTAAGCTTTATTTCTATTATTTGTGTAAAAACAAAATTTTTTATAACCCATATTTACTACTCAATATACATACAAGTATGCTTTTGAAAGGTGAGCCGAAGGAGAAAAAACCACTCAAAGCAGATCCAAAATCAATGTTTTCTTTGATGATCGAGGTGTGGTGAACTCCGAATTCCGAATTGTCAACACGGACTATTATTTGACTGTTGCCCGAAGCTATTTGTAAAAAAAAACCGAGAACTCTTGAGTTTGTTTCACGAAAATCACCGCATTCATCTGATTTGGTTCCGTGCGATTTCGGGCTATTGAGCAAACTCAAACGAACGCTCCGGTGAAAGCTTGTTGAGTAAATTGAAGACATTAAACCTGAATCGCGGCGCGCATTGAAGGCTATTCTGGAAATTGAATTTAACAACTGTTTCGAGGATTATAAAAAACGTTGGTACAAGTGTACAAAAATTTTGATGAATAAATTAAGAATTTCATAATTATAAACAAAGTCTTACCACTGTTTGCTCATAGTGGTATATAGATGGAATCGCTTTGGGAAGCATGCCCTAGAAAAATGAGATGATAGTCTTAAATATGTGAATTACTGTGTTTGAGTAAATCAATTGTCGTAATGTATACAAGCCTTTTGTATGGCCTTCGCCTATGGCGTGCTTCTCCGCAGAGGTCTTAGGCACCGTGGAGCATTAATAGCTATTCATATGTGCAAGCAAAATGTGTGGAAATACATATCAACATATTACCATATATGCATTTACGATATTCGTACTTATATCTGCATGTTGTCATTTTGAGATTTAATATTCATATAACAAGTGTCTTGCATCCTTTCCTTTCCCTTTCTCTTTCGAATTGTTCTATCTAAAGCTTTTAATTATAAAACATATTTTTAATGAGATTTACATTTGCTTCTGTTGCAGCATTTAATTGAAGTTTTTGCATAAGCCTAATAGTCCTTCGATATGCATCTTGCATGCATGAGTCCAAAATCTCCAGAGGCGAACGAGAATCAAGCAATTGAAGATGTGTCCAAGACACAATGGCAGCAAGACAGTACGACAGAAAATTGGTTATTTGATAAATCTACAGTTAAATAAATACATAAATTGTGTCAGTGCTGACGGTCAGTTTACAGGCAAACAAAATACCGTTACTTAGCGTGCTTACATATATATATATATATATATATATATATATATACATATACATATGTACATGTAAGAAACGCAACCATCTTTGTTTGCGGACACATGTACTGTATTTGTTTGTGTGAATTGAATTATTTGGTTATTACTCGCATCAGAAATGTTGACTGTTTAATTATTTCCAAGCATTCTAATTTAATATGCAAAATGATCTTACATCCATTTCAATTCAGAATTGCCAATATGAGGTTAAATAAGAGGCAACTGCTGCTACTACGACACAAACCATACACACAAGATTACTTAATGTTAGTGGCCTGTGGTGAAAATCCGCACTGGTGCATAATAATTTTTGAGCAAGAAAATAGGTAACTAATTTCTGTTAGTGCGGAAGGGTCTAGTTAATATGTAAGGGGCCATCCATAAATTACGTCACACGACTTTCTAACCCCTCCCCCCGTCCTTGTCACAAGTTGTCACATTTCATTTGAATCATATTGTGTCCATTGACTTTTGACTCACTCCTTTATATCATTTATTACTGGTAAATCAGGCACATCATTTTCGTTCTGAATTTGGATGTCAGGAACATCTTTCGTATTAACATCGTCTTCTTTCATCCATAAATCATCGTCATCTTTCATTAAACAGAGAATCTCTCGGGCACGTCTAGCCGCAATTCTTTGAGTTGAGTGGTGGCACGATCTTTTAAATAAGTATGACTCGACACTAGGACAATAGCTAACATATGTAACTTGTTTTAGATGGGATGATGCTTGGAGACTTAATAATATCTGTAGTAATAATGGAGCAACCTTAGAGTCGTTGTCAACACTCTCTGTGACTCCATAACCTTCTGATGTCTGTTTAATTAACATAGGTGGTGGTAAAAATTCTTCTTTTAATAATTTTCAAAGACTAAAACGTCTTACACCGCAACGTGGCATAGTTTCACATTTAACTATTTGTTAACAATATTGTGACTCACGTACATGATTAGCATACCAAGAAGCATTATTTTTCAACATCATAGCCTCTTCAATATCCAGTCCAGTAACAGTTGGTGCAACACATTCAGTAACGACTGGAAAATTATAAATGACTAACTTGCTCCAAATGTCAGCCAACACATTGCCCGCAATTTCGAAGTTTCGTTTTTCTAGATCTAAGTCAGTAGTTTGATTACTTGAATCAAGATGTGTCCCAAATCATAATGATTTAATAGCACACCAGTAAGTTCGTGACTGAGAGGTGCCATGCGTCGCTCAACTCTGTTAAATGCACTCCTTCCTGGGGCATTTGTAGCTATATAAATTGCATCTAAATGAAAATCTTTAAAATGTTGTAAAGCTAAAACTATAACGCGGGAGACAATTTTGTAACTTTGATTAAAATTATAATATAAAATAAAGTACGATTCGCAGAAGAGCCCCAATGTTTACAAATTTATTGTAACGAACCCTGGACACGGCGAGTATACCTCAGCAATTTATACTTGTAAGAAGCAGGGGCAGTAAAAAGCTTTGTTACAACTTAAGTATTGAAAAACAAAGATTGTGTTTATAAATGTTTAATATTTTTCGTTTACCTATAAATTTCACATTTGTACATCACAAATTTTGAAATGTGATGTCACAAAGCTTTTGACCTCCCTGCCCCTTGTCACACAATGTCACTTCTGAATGATAATTTATAGGTATAATAGATTCTAAAAAGGTTTTGAGGGTTATTAGATTTAAGTCAAATTAAGAAATTGTACAAAAAGTACTCAAAAATTGTAATTCAAATTCCACGGTTGCAAATGGTGGAAAAGGCTTACCTGCAAAGGGTACAAAAGCCCTCAAAGATGGTCGAGAAATCGTTGAAAACATGTCTCGTTCTGGACGACCTTCGACCTCTTCCGAGCCGTCTGTTATGGTGTTTAAAATCGTCAGACAGAAGACAAGAGAGCTCGACATCTCCCGCTAGTCTGGTCGAATAACTTTTGTGGATATTTTGGGTATGAAACGCTTTCTGTCTCGACTCGTCCCGATAAATCTGAAAATTTTTTCAAAAAGAGTACCGTAAATAGGTCTCTTTGCATGTTCTTAACGCGAATCATAAAGGATGGTGTCATGTGCAGAAGTTCACGCAAGTGAGGAAAGTTCTATGATCGCCATTTACTTGGAACTGGCCAGAAATGATTCTTGTACATATGACTCAAGCAGCTCACCACTTCCGGTCTTTGACCAAGTATCCTCTCGGTAGCCAAAGAACACCCGTTTGAAGGCGGGTAAATTGAAAAGGCGAAACATCTCCTAAAAAGGGTGATGTGCGCTGGGTTTGGGACCCGCCACGTAAAAATTGCATCCAATGAAAAATAGAAACTCCGCAATCTGCGCCAACTACCGTGGGATAAGCCTCCTTAACATCACGTATAAGGTTCAATTGAGCAAAATTGTGTCAAAGTTTAAATAGTCCACCGTCAACAAACTGATTGGCCCTTTTATTCAGGGGTTGGCCCCTTTTTTTTGAGCCTTTGCAGCATGAAAAATGCCAGATATGGCTCGATGTCAAATTTTCAAATCTGCTTTTACAGTGTGTAAACTGACGTTTAGGCAACATGTCCGAACTTGGATCCCGAAAAACCTCTCCACCCTTTTGTAAAAATGAGGTTTCAGCGACACTCTTTTCCCGGGTGGTGAATCCTTCAACCTACCTTCCCTACCAAAAGTTTCAGCAAGAGATTTCTATATCTTCTACAAGAGTGTACAGCTGCTGGCGAAATGCTGATGATATTGATATCATTGGCCGGGTTTTTTTAGTATAATTCAAATGGGTCTGGTAGTGAACAAAAAAAAAACTCTGTAAGTCACTCATTATTTCCGTCCTGCTCTATGGTGCAGAGTCATGGACGATGACAACATCTGATGAGTCGACGTGGCGAGTTTTCGAGGTAAAAGTTCTGCGAAAAATTTATAGGGCCTTTTTCGCGTTGGTCACGGCGAATATCGCATTCGATTGGGAACGATGAGATATACGACGACATTGACATATTCAGCGAATTAAAAAACAGCGGCTACGCTGGCTTTGGTCATGTCGTCCGAATGGACGAAAACACTCCAACTCTGAAAACCCCGGATGGGAGAAGGAAAAAGGGAAAATCCATCCGTTAAAAAAACCACGTGGAGAAGGTCATGGTCCGGGTTTGGGGAAAACTCACCTTCCCAACCCCTTTCGGGAAAAAAAGGAAAAGAAGGTGCGCTGTTGGGAAAACCGGTATGCCCGGGGTTGATTGGTTCCCCATTGGCCCCCCTAAGGAAAAGAAGAAATTTTCCGGATTTTTTTTTCCCCCATTCTTGCAGAGCAATATAACTGCCGATAAAGGGAAGGGTTTATGAGTTTGACATATAAACAAGTCATCAATCATAGGACTGGAAGGAAAACGGCAAGCCGAAACCAAAAAAAAAAAACACGCCAAAGCCTCTCAAACAACAAGGTGACGCTTTTTTTTTTGTTTTTTTTTTTTTTTGATAAACATATGTACGTGGTTTGTCAATAGAGGGTTCTATTTAGCGTTTTCATAATAACATCCGCCGAAAACGGCCGGAATTGGGACAAAATAAATATTGATGTATAATTAAAAGTTTGGCGTTTTATTTACAATTTCGAAGTCTTTTTTTGTCACAATGCATTTCCATTAGCTTAAGTGCGTTGTTCTCCTGCAAATAGATACCTATGTGGTAAATTAATATTAATTCCCGTTAATCCGAATATGCTGTGAACATTTTGGGATAGTCTTTAATTCTTTTATATTCTTATTTATCATTTTTTTTGCGACTTCACTCGTTGCGTGGTATTGATATTTGGCATGAAGTGACCAGCGAAGAATTTGCGGCCAGCGAGAGAATCCAAATTCGCTAACTCAGGACAATCGAGTCCTCGTCCTCGAACTTCCTCAAGCTGTCAATAACAATCTCTGAACTGTTCCCTGAACTGTTATTCATTTTGATCGTAGGCGTTAAAAAATTTAATATAGTGATACCGTCGGCTATCACTTCTTACGGTTCTAGGTGGCTGAGACGGGTACTGCAATGTGCAGCGCTTCCGGGGTGTAGTTGTTGCTTTGTGAAATGTAATTCCGTGCAGAAAGATTTTATTACCGCAAGTACTGTTTCATCACATTGGACAGTAGAAATAGTTATATATTTATGAAAACTAAGTGAGTTTAATTATAAAATACAACCAATTAATTTTGAATAGTACTTTGGCATGTGATTATGAATTGATAGATTTTTAGAATCGAGAATAGCAAGGTTAATGACTAGAATCTTTGCGAGTGTAATTGATAACATTATTGTTTCAAGCTCTGCTTTAAAGATTATTTCCGCTCCGAGTATTGTTTCATATAGGTTGCTGGTTAGGGCGGGTCGATTCTGGACTTTTTTCGATTCGGGATTTCTAATGGTGCGGAAAAGTTGCCTTACTACTTCCTGATTCCAAAGCAACTTTTTGTTTTGAGATCGGATGGCATCTTCAACCCCAACTCCGGTCTTGAAATTTCGGAAATTCGCCTAAAATCGTGAAATTGTCTACCTAGTGCCTGAAATACGCACCTCATGGCAAAATGTATAAAAGAAAAGTTATTTGTCACGTCATTTGCTACCGAAATGGTACAAGTGATCATGGCCGTAGGACGAACCGTTCCCGAGATACGAGCGAAAAGGCGACGCGCCAAAGCGCAAGGTGAAAATCTCATTATGCTATTACTTTTTTATAATTGAACAAGCACTCTACTTACATTATTGAGTTTATATATGTAAGTAAAATTGATGATATTCTGATTAAATACAGAGCATCTATTGAGTTTCTTTACAGCACTGTCCACTTAAATCTAAGTGAACTTAAAACTATGCCTAAAGCACAGCAGTTCAATACTACATATGTGACGGTATCCGATTTCCTTCTGTTGTTGCCATTAACATTCAAAGAGCGAGAGTTTGCAGTCAGCTCGGGAATAGGAATTAGCTGACTCAGGCCACGCGAGAGATTTCTTGTTGCAGAGCAGCTATTCTCATTAACTTATATATCAACAGGGAAATACCATCAGATATCACACGATTTTTGTCGATATATGTGGTATTAAGTCAGCTGGAAGTTTAAAAATATTTTTATTCGGTACTAGCTGACCTCGCAGCCGTTGTCCTGCGTGAAATTATGTGTTTTTAAATGAAAAGAAAGTTAAATTTATCCATTCATTTTTGTTTTTTTTTTCAGTATACGCAGCTTGATAAACAACAGTTTTTGGTTTCTGTTCCGGTGTACAGAAAAAATGGTTTTCCAACTCGTGACCACGTCACGTATATCTGGCCGTGTGAAAAACATAGCACTTACAAATTTATGCCACACAATATGCGGCTATCCTTGTGTTCTGTTGATTATCATCTTAATTACAATTTTCACTGAGAACGGAATACATTTGATCGAAAAAGGTTAAAACTCAAAGGAATTCGTAAAATCAAGCATTCTGCCCCCTTGTATTCGATAGCTGCGTCACAATCAAACGGATTCCATTACACAGTTTTGGCGCATAAAGATTGCGGAATATAATAACGACAGATCCAACTTTGAAAAGCAAATGGTGTGGTGGCATACCAAGCCTCTCCAAAGAATTTAGAAATTCCACTGGATAATTCACGACATCGTCTTCATAGTCAAGACGAAGCATCGATTTGTATGAGCGCAAGTCTCCCGGAATTTGACTTTTCATCTTCCAGTTTAAGTCAACAATATCGGTATTTTTGGCAGCTAACATTGCGCGTACACTTAAGGAATCGTAGTTACGATAATTTGGCCAATGTCCGAACATTCGTGATGAGTAATCTTTCGTATTTTATCGATTTCACCAAACTGCAATACTAAACATTTTGCCACTCAAAAGAATACATCTAGTATCTAACAGCACCACATATACGTTGCTTCGAGATAAAGTCCATCAAACATCATAGCTGTTGTTTGAAAAGTCGTGGTGTGGCATCGTGACGATAGCTTGCTAATTGACCGTAATACCGCACGTATGGCATCGCATCCTGGGAGTACTCGGTCATGTGTCTTGGGTTGCTAATGTAAGTTGATGCCAAAAAGAACGCCGACCGTAGCAAATTTCAGTCTGTAATTTATCACTTTGTGTGCAACACACATTACGTTTTCACTGAATAATATTCGAAAATTTTGAAGCAAACGACAAATTTTGAACGATTCAAATAATTGAAAAACTAAACAAAAAAAAATTTGAAAAAAAAATTTGGTGGAAAATTAAACCTTTTTGGAATTCCCTCAATTTTCCCGACTGTTTCTCACGAAAAGCTTACACGTTTTTTTATTTCTAAACCTTCCCCGATCCACACAGAACATTCTCTGAAAATTTCATTAAGATTGGTTGAGTTTTCCCTTAGCGTTACTAATAAACCAACATTCATTTGTTTGTATGGAAAAAAGAAAAGGGCTGTTTTCAGGCGGTTTCCGTCAATTATTCGAATTTTTCTTGCCGAAAAAGAATTGGTCAAATTGGTTCAGGCGTTGTTGAGTTATGCGCTTACCAACACATTTTGCGATGCATTTTTATATACTATTTATTTGCACTTACAAACGGCTTATTACGTGCTATTCTGCCATTTAAATTTGCTTCCCTTAGTACTCTTCGGACTGTTTCGGGATGGCAATTCTTTCCTAAATCTTTTTTGGCCATTTCTGTCAACTTCGGAGCACTTGTTGCTTTGGGTTTTTCTTCACTTGACGCACTAACCACTTACAATTTATTTGGAGCCTGTCGTCCTTTATTTACCACACGATTTTCACGAACAAAGCGTTCAATAATGTGCTGAACTGTGGACGAACTCAAATTTACTAGTTCAGCTATTCTACCCACATTCCCTTTCCAAACTGCTCCAACACAAACTCTCGTTTTTCTTTGTGATGTCCGCGGTCCCATGGTTAACAAATTTAAGTTTACGTAAATTTAAATATCACTTTAGATCCACTTCTTTCAACAATTATCTGTAAACTAATCAAAAAATTCCAATTGTTGCAAATCACGACGAAAAATAGCGGTTCTTTTAACTGCATCATTTAAGCTGTGGCGTCCTATTGTCGTTATGTTATTGTTTTTTTTTTTATTACAATGAAACGACTGGACAGTTTTTGGAATTTTTTGTTGAGGAACTAAATAGAACAAAACAAATAAGATGTATGCATACTCAGTTTTTTCGTTTTTGCAAGATTTGAAGAAAAATAGAATACTTTACAAAAAAAATTCTATCTGCATCAAATAAGCTGTGAGTGACTGTATAAGATATAGAGCTAAAGAAATTAGCAATCCAATTCACACTATTTTTGACATACAGGTATGTACATATGTATATACAATTACCAGAAAAGAATTCTCTCCGAATTTGTATAAAATATTTCAAAAAGTTGATCTTTGTTTTGAAAAGCCCGAATTGGAACAATTGATCCATATTTGGTATCTGTATGGTTGAATAGTTTTGGTCCGGTTTGGACTAGACTTCTGCATGAATGCACCCATAACGGCAAATGAATTACTTATTCTAGAAGGGGGACACTTCTTTTTCTGCACAGGGATAATTGAGTGTGAGTGAATAGTGAAATATTCACTGTATTGACAGGCAGTGTTTCCACTCACTCCATAGTTGTACAGCTGTTAATAAGTACAGCAAAATTGGTATGCAGTCAACGCACTGTACAGTGTTTTGGTGTGCAGTTTACTTACTGTACAGTGAGAGAAACTTCATGACTGGTATGTCGTATGCAAGAATAAGATAAAAAATATTGGTTTTTTTTTCATAGAAAATGTGCTTATTATAAAACATAGAACTTAGTAACTAATAATATTTTAATTTTAAAGTAATTATATTAATTATTTTATGCTACAATCTATCTATTCTATATTTAATTCATTAATATTGGAATGGAGAAACATTATTTTGTTGACCAAGTCTTCAGTGGTGGCAAGTTTTGAGGGTTTTTCGCTGATTAAATTTTTTGCTACAGAAAAAACCCCCTTTTAGATGCTGCTCTGCTCACCGAAGCTGCTAATATCTTGCAGCTAATTTGGTAGAGCAACGGAAAACGGTCTTTGTTAATTGAGCACCACTGCAGAACATCAAAATCCTCACTGTAAGCTTAATTAAAATTTTTATACGTTTGAATTTCATCTTGAATATAGGATATAATTTTAGTGCTCTGAATAGATTGGGAATAATCTGCAAAAATATTATCTATTTCCTGTGTGGGTTTAAATTTGTTTTTCAATTACATCATTTTGGCTATTTATATTAATAGCTATCATAATTTCTTCAATGTCTTTGACAACCTGTTCCTTTTCTAAATCTGTGAATTTTGTCAATATTTTTTGTGGGTGGAAATAAAAATAGAGCAATGTTATGAAATTTTTTTAAATTAGCAAGAACTATGGAATCTAAATATTTTAGAAGTGAAACTTGCATTTTTGTACAGTTACCCTCCAGCTTTTTCGAACAAGCTTCAAAAAGAGCAAGAAGTTTCACCATTCCGCTAATGTTATTTCAATTGATATTTTGAGTTCTAGATATTTCTTTTTTTTTTCATCAAA
>CM050323.1:3065270-3084176 GCA_027475135.1 Bactrocera correcta | reverse complement strand
ACAACATAGATTTTGAAGAATAAATTAAGAAGTTTAAAATTATGAACAAAGTCTTACTATTTTTTGATCACAGTAGTACAAAGCGCCATAACTAAGCCACTTAAATATAGTAAGATATACAACTGTAATTTGGCAGAGGGAATCGCAAGGGATACCTGTGGACTAAGACTTGTGAAAAAATGAGTGTGACTCCGCTTGAGCCTAGATCGCGATTGAACTATAGGCGAGGCATTGCCCACATTTTGGTTAACACCCATATCTCTAGACCTATCCTACGATATCGACCGGACTACAACCTCGTCTACTTTCCATATAGTAAAATTTTGAATTCCTTCTTTCACTTTTCACCATCCAAAGCAAGCACCAATGAATATATCATAATAAAACTTTACCTCAATAGTTTTTGCTTAAAATTGGCTACCTTTTAACCAAATAGTGTCCAAACCGGACCAAATTTATTCAGCCATACAGATACCGAATATGGATCAATTGTTCTAATTGCGGGCTTTTCAAAACACAGATCAACTTGTGAGATATTTTATAGGAATTCAGAGATAATTTTTTTAGTAATCGTATACCTGTATGTGAAAAATAGTTTGAATCGGATTACTAATCTCTTTAGCTCGATATACCGAATAAAAATATTTTCAAACTTCCAATTGACTTAATACCGCATATATCAGCAAAAATCGTGTGATAACTGATAGTATTTCCCTGACTTTAGGCCTAGCAAGTTGCAAGAGTATGAAATTTTCGGTTCTTCGAGCTTAGCCGTTCCTCACATGTTTTTACATGTTTTTTGTTGATATATATAGTTTTAAGTTCACTTAGATTTAAGTGGTCAGTACTGTAAAGAAACTCTTTATTTAATCAGAGTATCACCAATTTTACTTATATAAACTCAATAATTAAGTAGAGTGCTTGTTGCAATTATAAAAAAGGCGGCGAAGAACTGATAAGGAGAATGTATCAACTTCTTTGTAAAATATGGTTCGGCGAAAGCTTGACCGACGGTTGGAATTTAAGTGTATTCTGCCCAATCCACAAAAATGGATAAGTCTCCTCATATCATCGCATATAAGGTTTTATATAGCATATTGTGTGAAAGATTAAAGTCCATCGTCTTGAAACTGATTGGTCCTTATCAGTGTGTTTTTAGGAATGAAAAATCAACAACTAGCGTCAGCAACCGCGCCGTTAGTTGTGCTTTGTCCAGACTGGACAACAAGCAAAGCAGTATCTGCCGTCATCAAAAAAACAGTCGTCGCACTCGCGACTAGGCTCTTACGTCACTTTTGACAGTCATAACTTCGAAGTCGTAAATAATTTCGTCTATTTTGGAACCAGCTTTATCACCAACACCAACATGACGTCGACGTTACAAGTCTTGGAGAGAAAGGTTGTTTATGCTCCTTTGCGTATTGGCAACGGCGAATATCGCATTCGATGGAGCGGCCACCCTGACATAGTTCAGCGAACTAAGAGATACGGATACGCTGGCTAGGTCATGTTGTCTAAATGGATGAAATCACTCCAGCTTTGAAAGTATTCGAAGCAGTACAAGCCGGAGGAAGAACGACTTGGCAAAAACCGCACCATTTACAAGGAAGAAGAACTTCTGGTTTAGCAGGCTTACCAATAAAAACAAAGAAATTAATTTAAAGTTTAAAGCCAGCTACAAAAATTTGTGTTCCGATCAAAGTCTAACCAATAATGCCGTTAACCTGCCCTTGCAAACCAAGAAATATTTGGAGATGACGAAACCATACCAGATGTGTGTTGCGACTAAATTTTAGATATACTAAATATCTGATTTTGAAAGGAAACACGAGACATATATACAAGGTAAACAAGGCAAACAGGACTTCAAAAAAAACAGCATAGTTTCGATGGATCGGTGATCACGAATTTTGTTTGGCCCATATGTTGATCGTCATTTATGTCCTCACGACCACTTTGAAAACGTTGAAACCACTCGTCTACTCTGCTACGAGATAGGCAATAATCGCCATAAACTTGTTTCATCATTTGAAACGTTTTGGTAAAAGTTTTACCGATTTTAAAACAAAATTTAATGGTGGCTCTTTGTTCGAAACTCATTTTCGCACCGATAACATAAACATACTGACACTTAAAACGCAATAACTTCACTTCCAATCAATGAAATGTCATGAAATTCCCACTCTATAATCGACAAAGATAGGGGCGCTAGATTGAAAAAGCCCTATTTACATTTTGAATCCACCTTGTACGCCTCGTGGTGTAAAGATGCTAATACAGCCTATAAGAATATCGAAAAGTAAGAGCAAACAAAACTATCAAGCGTTACGCATTCTTAAAAACTTAGTCTTCATGCAATTTCAAGGCAATAATTAATATGTTAGATTTTACGACCCTTCTTCCTTATTGAAGATGAGTTGTCGGCTCTTCGTCAATGAAATTTGACAATAATTCAATACTATGTATAGGTTAATCGAGCATAAGCTAACGCTTCTCATTAATAAAACTATCACAGCAAAATATACTGCAAAACTAATACGGCTGTCAGGTGATATTTCGTCTTGCCCTCGTTTATTTATTGAGACAGGAGCTTAAAAATTACATTAAACCGTTAACAAAATCAAAAAATGTGACTGCGGTAAAGAATTCTTTCTTAGTTAATTTAGTTCATGGTTTTAACTCTGCTCAAAATGAATGCCTTATACTACTTTCCAACACCACAACAACATTTTACTTATCCTTCCAAATCTGTCAATATATGACGGAATAATAAGACTGAACCCGCTTAAAGAAGTGAATGCAACATTGGATTTCAAAAATAAAGCAAACAGACTCCAGTTCAGAAAGAATTCAATTTCTAAACTGCGCTAACGCCAATTTCACGAAGATCGAAAACATATACATAAGTTATGAGAGTTGCGCGAGAAAAGTAAAAAAAAGTCGAGAATTCTGGATCCACGGTTTCGCGAGGAAGCATTACAACAAAACCCAGTAAAATAGAAGCTATTAGAAAATTCATGATACGTTTATGTAGACGATGTTATTATTTTCTCAGAGTGCATGGAGAATAGGGTGATTCAAAAAAAATTTTTTTTTCGATTGGTACTCGGAATAATAGGTTCCTAGGCACCTCTAAGAAAGCCGAGTGAGTCGAGTGATTGTTGACTTGTTTATATGTCAAACTCATAAACCCTAAGACAAGCAGTTATAATGCTCTCCAAAAATGATGAACCGGAATTCTTCTTCTTCCTTACTGGCTTGGAAACCGCTTACGCAGTCATAGCCGAGTTAACAACAGCGCGCCAGTCATTTCTTCTTTTCGCAAGGTGGGGCCAAGTGGAGATTCCAATCGAAGCCAGATCCTTCTCCACGTGGTTTTTCCAACGGAGTGGAGGTCTTCTTTTTCCACTGCTTCCCTCGGCGAAGAACACTTTTAGAGATGGAGTGTTTTCGTCCATTCGGACGACATGAGCTAACCAGCGTAGCCGCTGTCTTTTAATTCGCTGAACTATGTCAATGTCGTCGTATATCTCATAACGCTCATCGTTCCATTGAATGCGATATTCGCCTTGACCAACGCGCAAAAGACCATACATCTTTCGCAGAACTTCTCCCTCGAAAACTCGCAACGTCGACTCATCAGATGTTGCCATCGTCCAAGCCTCTGCACCGTAGAACAGGACGGAAATAATGAGTGACTTACAGAGTTTTGTTTTTGTTCACAGCCAGACCCATTTGATTATACTAAAAAAACACCAATGATATCAATATCATCAGCATACGCCAGCAGCTGTACACTCTTGTAGAAGATTTAGTTCTGTAGCTCGAATTATTTTCACCAGGTTGAAGAAGTCACATGAAAGCGAGTCGCCTTGTCTAAAACCTCGTTTGGTATCGAACGGCTCGGAGAGGTCATTCCCGATCCTGACGGAGCTTCTGGTGTTGCTCAACGTCAGTTTATTTATTTATTTAGTAAGTCTATGAGTTTACACAGCTGTATAAGTTTTTCGGGGATACCAAGTTCAGGCATCGCGTCTGAACTTTTCATGCTGTCAAAGGCAGCTTTGAAATCGAAGAGACGAAGAGAATATCTGGTCAGTTGTTGATGTGCCAGATCCAAAGCTACACTGATAAGGTCCAATCAGTTTGTTGACGGTGGACTTTAATCTTTGACACAATATGCTTAATAGAACCTTATACGCGATGTTGAGGAGGCTTATCCCACGGTAGTTGGCGCAGATTGTGGAGTGCTATTTTTCATTGGATGCAATTTTTACGTGGCGGATCCCAAGCCCAGCGCACATCACTTTGTAGGAGATGTTTTGCCCTCTCAATTTAGCTCGCCTTCAAACGGATATTCTTAGACTACCCAGAGGATACTTGGTCAAAGACCGGAAGTCGTGAGCTGCTTGAGCCATATGTACAAGAATCATTTCTGGCCACTTCCAAGTGAATGGCGATCAAAGAACTTTCCTCACTTGCGTGAACTTCTACACACGACTCCGTCCTTTACGATTTGCACGATTAAGTACATGCAAAGAGACCTATTTACGGTACTCTTTTTGAAAAAATTTTCAGATTTATCGGGACGAGTCGAGCAAGAGGGCGTTTCATACCCAAAAAATCCACAAAAATTATTCGACCAGACTTGCGGGAGATGTCGAGCTCTTTTGTCATCTAGTCGTCTACTGGTCTGACGATTTTTAAGCCCCATATCTTTCACTTCTTTAATATTTTCACCAGTTGAAGAGGTCGAAGGTCGTCCAGAACGAGACATGTTTTCAACGATTTCTCGACCATCTTGAGGGCTTTTGTACCATTTTGTAGCTAACCGTGGAATTTAAATTACAATTTTCGAGTACTTTTTGTACAATTTCTTAATTTGACTTGATGCTAATAACCCTCAAAACCTTTTTAGAATCTATTGTACCCAAAGTGTATTCAACAAAGTGAACTAAGTATATGACATTTAATTTTTCTTTACGCTTATTTGACATGAATGTTGTCATTGACTTAACCCTTACATTTATTCAAAAATTCAAATTCGGAAATTCAAAAGTAAGCAAATTTCAAAACGAAAAACAATATTTTTTTAAAAAACTGAATAAAATGCCGAATACTTGTGGCCTATGCAAAGCAACTCATGGAAGCAATCTACCAATGTTTTGTGTTCCAACTGACAAATCGCAACGGAAGGAGTGGGAAAAAGTATGTGGCATACAACTCGGTTTGTCATCGAGAATATGTGGGCTACATTTTAAGGCGGAGGAAATAAAAGAATCTCCCCTTAAAAGAAGACGACTAAGCCCCGATGCAGTACCCTCATTAAACTTACTTCCCAATCTTCAAGAAAAAAAGTAAGAAACTGTCATGTTTTGATAAATAGAAATTTTACGTTTTTACTTTTGATTAGGTCCAAGACAAACTTTTTTTTTATTTATCATATATATGTATGTAAAGCAAGTGGCTTCATATTGTTCAAGATCAAAAAAAAAAAAACAAACACGGGTTAATATAAACAAATACATGAATTGTTTACTATCTTATTGTCAAATAAGCGTAAGTCAAATACTTAGTTCACTTTGTTGAATACACTTTGATTGTACCTATAAATTATCATTCAGAAGTGACATTGTGTGACAAGGGACAGGGGGGTCAAAAGCTTTGTGACATCCCATTTCAAAATTTGTGATGTACAAATGTGAAATTTATAGGTAAACAAAAAATATTAAACATTTATAAACACAATCTTTGTTTTTCACTACTTAAGTTGTAACCAAGCTTTTTACTGCCCCTGCTTCTTACAAGTATAAATTGCTGAGGTATACTCGCCGTGTCCAGGATTCGTTACAATAAATTTGTAAACATTGGGGCTCTTCTGCGAATCGTACTTTATTTTATATTATAATTTTAATCAAAGTTACAAAATTGTCTCCCGCGTTATAGTTTTAGCTTTACAACATTTTAAAGATTTTCATTTAGATGCAATTTATATAGCTACAAATGCCCCAGGAAGGAGTGCATTTAACAGAGTTGAACGACGCATTGCACCTCTCAGTCGCGAACTTACTGGTGTGCAATTAAATCATTATGATTTGGGACACATCTTGATTCAAGTAATCAAACTACTGACTTAGATTAGATCTAGAAAAACGAAACTTCGAAAGTGCGGGCAATGTGTTGGCTGACATTTGGAGCAAGTTAGTCATTGATAATTTTCCAGTCGTTACTGAATGTGTTGCACCAACTGTTACTGGACTGGATATTGAACAGGCTATGATGTTGAAAAATAATGCTTCTTGGTATGCTAATCATGTACGTGAGTCACAATATTGTTTACAAATAGTTAAATGTGAAACTATGCCACGTTGCGGTGTAAGACGTTTTAGTCTTTGAAAATTATTAAAAGAAGAATTTTTACCACCACCTATGTTAATTAAACAGACATCAGAAGGTTATGGAGTCACAGAGAGTGTTGACAACGACTCTAAGGTTGCTCCATTATTACTACAGATATTATTAAGTCTCCAAGCATCATCCCATCTAAAACAAGTTACATATGTTAGTTATTGTCCTAGTGTCGAGTCATACTTATTTAAAAGATCGTGCCACCACTCAACTCAAAGAATTGCGGCTAGACGTGCCCGAGAGATTCTCTGTTTAATGAAAGATGACGATGATTTATGGATGAAAGAAGACGATGTTAATACGAAAGATGTTCCTGACATCCAAATTCAGAACGAAAATGATGTGCCTGATTTACCAGTAATAAATGATATAAAGGAGTGAGTCAAAAGTCAATGGACACAATATGATTCAAATGAAATGTGACAACTTGTGACAAGGACGGGGGGAGGGGTTAGAAAGTCGTGTGACGTAATTTATGGATGGCCCCTTACATATTAACTAGACCCTTCCGCACTAACAGAAATTAGTTACCTATTTTCTTGCACAAAAATTATTATGCACCAGTGCGGATTTTCACCACAGGCCACTAACATTAAGTAAGCTTGTGTGTATGGTTTGTGTCGTAGTAGCAGCAGTTGCCTCTTATTTAACCTCATATTGGCAATTCTGAATTGAAATGGATGTAAGATCATTTTGCATATTAAATTAGAATGCTTGGAAATAATTAAACAGTCAACATTTCTGATGCGAGTAATAACCAAATAATTCAATTCACACAAACAAATACAGTACATGTGTCCGCAAACAAAGATGGTTGCGTTTCTTACATGTACATATGTATATATATGTATGTAGGCACGCTAAGTAACGGTATTTTGTTTGCCTGTAAACTGACCGTCAGCACTGACACAATTTATGTATTTATTTAACTGTAGATTTATCAAATAAGCAATTTTCTGTCGTACTGTCTTGCTGCCATTGTGTCTTGGACACATCTTCAATTGCTTGATTCTCGTTCGCCTCTGGAGAGTTTGGACTCATGCATGCAAGATGCATATCGAAGGACTATTAGGCTTATGCAAAAACTTCAATTAAATGCTGCAACAGAAGCAAATGTAAATCTCATTAAAAATATGTTTTATAATTAAAAGCTTTAGATAGAACAATTCGAAAGAGAAAGGGAAAGGAAAGGATGCAAGACACTTGTTATATGAATATTAGATCTCAAAATGACAACATGCAGATATAAGTACTAAATGCATATATGGTAATATGTTGATTCGATATGTATTTCCACATATTTTGCTTGCGCATATGAATAGCTATTAATGCTCAACGGTGCCTAAGGTCTCTGCGCCATAGGCGAAGGCCATACAAAAGCCTTTTATACATTATGACAATTGATTTACTCAAACACAGTAATTCGCATATTTAAGATTATCGTCTCATTTTTCTAGCACATGCTTCCCTTAGCGATTCCATCTATGTAACACTATGAGCAAAAATTGGTAAGACTTTTTCATAATTATAACATTCTTAATTTATTCATCAAAATTCGTGTAACCAAAAGTAACCCCCCTAGGCGTCAATACTCTTGTACCAACGTTTTTTCCAATCCTCGAAACAGTTGTTAAATTCAATTTCCAGAATAGCCTTCAATGCGCTCAGCGATTCAGGTTTAATATCTTCAATTTACTCAACAAACTTTCACCGGAGCGTTCGTTTGCGTTTGCTGAATAGCCCGAAATCGCACGGGACCAAATCAGGTGAATATGGTGATTTTCGTGAAGCAAACCCAAGAGTTCTCGGCTTTTTTTTACGAATAGCTTTGCGCATAACAGTCAAATAATAGTCCGTGTTGACAATTCGGAATTCGGAGTTCACCACACCTCGATCATCAAAGAAAACATTGATTGTGGATCTGCTTTGAGTGGTTTTTTCTCCTTCGGCTTACCTTTCAAAAGCATACTTGTATATTGAGCAGTAAATATGGCTTATAAAAATTTTTGTTTTTACACAAATAATAGAAATAAAGTTCTATTCTAAATATGAGTTCGATTCATATCAAAAAAGCTTAAATACACCAGTGATTATTTATAGTCGAAAAAGTCTATTCCTATTTTGTCCATAGATGTTATTTCAGTCGTATATCTCCAGTGCTGCCAATCACGTTTTGTCAGGTCTTAAGCTTCATTTAACAAATAAAATTTAATCCGTTGAAGTTGAAAAAAGTTACAGCACTTTCGTAACATTTTTATTAGTATAAATATAAAAAAAGTTGAAATGTGGTCAGAAATATGAAAAGTCTTTTTCGACTACTCAATATTACTAGTTTTTTCCGTTGTTTAGCTTGCACCGAATCCATTTAATAAATATGCGTCAAAAGTTATTAACAAAAACACATAACTAACTATATATCTACATGAATATAGTACTATACCGCGATGATTATCTTGTTTGTGGTGGTAACCAGAAAACCACAATTTTTTCTATTTTATACTTTTGGTTCATTTTTGTTTTGTTACTTTTGAAAATTTTTCGACAAAAGTACATACCAAAATAATTTTTTTTTTTTCAATTTTGAATTTTGAAACTTATTTTACAAACTCATATGAAAACAATTCTTTCACAATTCATAAAAAATTTTTTTGTTTTTAATACTAAATATCACATGTCCTTTTCAATACCATAAGAAATATGTTTACGAAGCTTCGTGGTAAATCGGTTTCGTGGCTTCATCGTGAAAGCGTAACAAACATACTTACATTGACATTTATAATATTAGTATAGAGACACACCTACTTTCCATTTTTGAAAAATTTAAATTCCATTTATTCATGTATAAATCAACCAAAATAAGGAATGTAGCTATGAATGACTATTTAGCGAAACTGTCGCTTATCTGTACGATACTTTACCGAAATTCCAAGAGAATACTTTCTTAACTTTGTGCCTTTGTGTGAAGAATTAGAAAAAACGGGTAAATACTTCCTCTTTTTTTTTTTTTTTTTTTTTTTTAAGTAGGGGGAAGCATCAAAAGCCGGAGTGCGGAACTTTAATCCGCTAAACCTAACCTACTCCCAACTCCAGACTCTCCCACGGAACCACCTGATTAAGTATTACTTCGTGGGGAATACTTCCTCTAACCTTCATTTATCGATAAATCTATGAAATATCTTAAATAAACCCCTTATCAACACGTAATCCCTCATAAATCTTGGGAGGAATGGTGGTTTCAAAAATTACATATCGCATGACGAATTTGTTTACGCTTACTTTGCAGGCCCTTTCTGAAAAGTTTAAAAGTCACGAGTATATCATAAAATGACCTAAGGGTCAAACCATGTCAAGTGGTCCATGAAAATTTCGCAAAATCACCGATTTTAAAAATTAGCAGTTCTTTAGGAAGGGAACCTATAAATATTTCGTCAAATTTCTTCTTTTTTTGTTAAATAATTTGATTAAAATTATTTTCTCATAAACTACTAGAGATACATCGATGAAATTTTGTGAGGTCAAAGACAAATGTTCGTGCTACATTATAGTTAGATATTTTTACACGATCCATTTGCTTAAATAATAATATTTTACATAATTTTTTTTTAAAATAATTGAAATTTTTCATTCGTTCTTCGCGCTAAAAAATAAACTGAAAAGTATGTGACACAACGCGGAAAATATTCACCTTTAATAATTTGCAAAAGAATTTTTTTTCAATTATACCATTCCAAAGATTTTGAATTTTTTGTGTCCCTACCGCTCTTAAAACATATTGCATATCCATCGTTTTCTTGCACAACAGATGTCGAGAGCTTTCGAGCGCGTCATCGGCCGACGCCCGGTGCTGAACAGACTGACAGTTCAAGTATATTTGTCAAATATCCACCAAAGTATATGTATTTATATTTCGAATATATGTATGTATATTATTTGCACAATTTTGTAAATGCTATTTTTTTTTTTTTTTTGAATAACCTTTCTACCTGGTCACAACTTTCAAAGTTTTATATATGAAAACAATGTTTCACTATGTTATTATTTAATGTTTTACACGTAAGAGTCAATGAATAAAACCAGTTGTAAAAGATGGCAAAAAGAATAAGGCTCAAAAATTACTACATCTCTAAAATTTATAAAATTTACCCGACAATTTTCAAAAATAATATCCTGACGCACATATTGGCTTAATGAAAATCCAAGATCCACCAGAATATATTGGGTAGTCGAAAAAGATATTTCGTATTTTGTCAATAGATGTCGTTACAGTCCTACATCTCCTGTGTCATCAATCACGTTGTGTCATACTATGTAGTGTTGGAAATATGAGGTTTTAAGCTTCTTTTTTACCAAAAAAAAATTAAATTCGGGAAGTTGAAAAAAAGTTACACCTGTTCAAAAATGCGTGAAAAGAATGAAGAAATTCGCTTTATTTTGAAATTTTGTATGAAAAAAGGGAAGAATGCCATCCAAACCACCAATGTAATTTGCGAAATTTACGGAGACGATGCTGTATCAGTTCGTGTAGCACAACAATAATTCGCTCGCTGCCGTTCTGGAAATTTCGAAATTTCAATTTGAACTGTTGATATTATTTCACTGATCTCTGTAGCGGAAAAATGGGTTAAAGTGGTCGAACAAAATGGTAAATATAAAAAAAAATAAGTTGAAGTTTAGTTAGATATACGAAAAGACTTTTTCGACTACCCAATATTTCAGCCGACAAACAAATGCAATGTATGATTTTGCAAAATATACCAGAATATGGCTCAGAATATATAAATGTTATAGCAAAAACTTGCAAGATCTGAAGCTGTATCGGAATACTCGTACAAGAATCATTTAAAAGACTGACGCACTACATTAAATTACTTGAAATATAACCAAAATTTGTTGTTGTTTTATGCTATACATACAGGGTAGGCCATTTAAAGTTGACCCATTTGTTTGATTGCCAAAATTAAGGCGTCGCGGATAATCAGCTGGGTTTAGTTTTTGTGCCATTTGAATTTTATATGGAAACATCTTCAAATCTTTATGAATTATGCGTCGGAGAGTGGTGCGAGAGATGTCTAATTCCTGAGAGCGGCGATAACTCGATGTCGATGGAGTCTCCTCAATACTGGCTCGTACAGCTTCGATATTTTCATCAGAACGTCTTGTGCGTTGTCTGGATGCATGACTGGCATTACTGAGATTACCGATGTTCACAAATTTTGCGTATAAAGACTTAATTGTGTTCTTAACTGGAGCACTTTTCACTTTATTTTTTTTGCGAAACGCACGTTGAGTTAACACAATTGAAAAGTTATTTTGAATATAAAGCTGAACAATTTCAGCGCGTTCTTTTGGAGTGTACTGTTCCATGGTATAAATTGTCTTCGAATGACGCTTCTAACGCGGTATGACATTAGCCAGATGGGTCAACTTTAAATGGCCTACCCTGTATTATTAAATATTTATAAAACAATATTAATTTAATATGCACCAAACAAAAAATTCAAAGAAATATAAATTATATTACATTATTCTAATACGGTATTGTCACACATTCGGCTAAATGTGTGTAATCATTGACGATAATTAAATTAATAAGTAATCTCAGTAATAGAGCTATTGATTATTTTCCAGTTGCATTTGATGATTTTCTTGCGGCACAGGTATCGAAAGCTTAGCGCTCACAGCTTCGGTCGATATGAAGCGCAAAGGAGGACAAAAAATTCAATATCTTCGGAATGACATGAAATAACAAAATTTGTATCAACATTACTTATAAAAAAATTTGCGGTTCACTTGGCGTGGTTTGACTCATTAAAATATTGCAAATGAATTCAAACCGAGTAAACAATAATAATTTTTAAGAAAACTTGCTCTCTTATTTTCACTAAGATATCTTAAAAACTTATTGTCACAATTCGGCTATTTTGGGCATACCGCGGAGGTACTTCTTGTGGAAGGTTTTGTTCCAAAATTTTTAAAAATCTATATACTGCACGGTCTTTTCTTGAATTTACCTATTTATTTTAATTTTCATTAAAAGAATGTCTATATAATGTTATGACTAAATTTGGTTGACATTAGTCCAGTAGTTCCTGAGATACAGGATTCTACTTAAAAGTGAACAGGGCAAGGCCCATTATCCAATTTTGATACCTGCTTCTAAGCTGCCCTTTCGTAACATCTCGCGTGTAAAATCGATTACATTTATTTGTTATCGCACTTTTCGTCATTTTTAACATAACCGTTATATGTGGAGTTTACTATCCGATTTTTTTTTTTTAATTTTTACAGCGTGTAAAGAGGCACTAAAAAGGCTTCCCTTCAGCAAGTTTTGTTAAAATAGCTTCAGTTTGAGAGATTTTTTTTTTTTCAATATCTTTTTATTTATTGAATCTGCTTTTTGTTTTGAAAGCCCAACAATAAGTACTAAACTCTTAAACCTATTTAAAAACTAGACACGCTCAAGCAAGTTATTGAGCTGTTTTGGTGATACATTGCTCCTCATTACGCGGGCATATCTCTTCTTTTAAGTCGTGTTTGATCGCAGGAATGTACCAAAGCATTAGCCAAAGGGTTTGGGTGATCACGGAGTTTAGATATGTATTTCATTCTGCTGTCTTCTACTTCTTTCGTTAACATAGAAATACCAAGGTCTTTATGGATATTTTCATTACGCATGTACCATGGTGAACACGTGATTGATCTAAGCATTTTTGATTGGAACCTTTGTATTATGTCTATATTAGTTGCGCAGATGGTACCCCACAGCTGAATGCCATACTTCCAAATCGGTTTTATGACCGCATTATATAAAAGCACTTTGTTGGCTAAGTTTGGAGTTTTTATTTAATAGCCAATTTAAATTTGCAGCTCTAATCTTCATACATGTTATTTTAATAGAGATGCATTTTCTCCACGTGAGCCTTCTATCTAGGTGAATACCAAGATATGTTACTTCATTCGCTTGGGGTACTAAAATATTGTTTATTTTTACTGCAGAGCACATCTTTGGTCTCAACGAAAACGTAATGTGCTTACACTTTTGTTCATTTACCTTTATACGCCAGTTGGCTAGCCATTCTTCGACAAACCCTAAGTGCTCGGCTAATATTCTTGATGCTATTATGTGGCATTTGTTATGGCTCACTATAGCTGTGTCGTCCGCAAAAGTAGAAGTTAATACATTGTTAGCTGTTGGAAGATCTGCTGTATATATGATGTATAGTGTTGGGTCTAAAACATTGCCCTGGGGTACACCAGCCCTTATCTGTCGTTCATCAGATATGAAATCTCCCACTTTTACCATAAATTTTTTATTTTTTAAATAAGACTCCAAGGTTTTATAAAATTCTAAAGGTAGAATCTTTTTAATCTTATATAAAAGACCTTCGTGCCACACCATATAAAACGCGTGACCTAAATCTAGAAATATAGCCAGTACTCTCTGTGCTCAAATGCTTTCCTTATTTCGTTAGTAATTCTATTTACTTGCTCAATCGTGCTATGTTTTTCACGAAACCCAAATTGGTGCGTTGGTATTATATTATTTTCGTGGAGGAAAGGAGTCATCTTTGATAGTAACAATTTTTCAAATATCTTAGAAAGACAGGGTAGAAGACTGATTGGTCTGTATGAACACGGCTGTGTTAAGTCTTTCCTAGGTTTGTCTATCCAGATGATCTGCGACTTTTTCCATGAATTTGGATAGTGTCCGAGATTAAGAATTGCATTGAAGAGCAAAGAGAGCACCCCCACGGCAATATTTGGTAACTCAATTAGCATTTTTGGGGTAATATTATCATGTCCTGGTGATTTTTTGAGGTTAATTTCTTTTATTATTCTAGTAACTTCAGAAGTAGTAGTCCTTATAGACACATGCGACTCGTTTGCGGTATAGGGCAATGTTGGCAACTCAAAGTTGTTCTTTGGGCAATTGTGTTGAAATACCTTTTCTAGGTGATTTGCAAAGCAATTTGCCTTATCCTCATCACTACGTGCCCGCCCAACTACCATTCAACTGTCTTAGAGGTATGTTGGAATCTACTGGTCGCTTGAAAGACTTTTGTGCTTTCCAAAGAGAGTTTTGCTTGCGAGAATTTGGACACAGTTTCTTTATATAATTTTCACTGTTGTGTTCCTCTTCGTGTTTAAGCGTTTTTTTTTAACTTTCGTACAGCAGATTTCAGTTGAAGCAGAGTTGAAGGGGATCGATTTAACTGCCATTCCCGCCTAGCTCGCCTTTTCTCATTTACTAATTTCTCTATTTCGTTATTGGTGATCTTTCTAAAACCAACTGGTTTGTTGTTTCTTTTTGGTGTTGCCAATACAGCTGCATTAGTTATTACGTCATTGATTTCTCTTAAAATTTCATCAATGTCTCTTCCTGTATTTATTTTGCAAACAATATTGATGTGGGTGCTGATATACTTTCTATATTTCAACCAGTTAGTTTTATGTGATGTTAGATAAACTTTCCGCTCAAATATCATGGGCTGTTCGTATAACTTTATTAGTACAGGAGAATGATCAGATGATAAGTCTGTACATGTATTAGCTGTCATAAGCGATCTATCAATATTTTTGACTACAGCAAAGTCTATTAAGTCTGGTATTTTTCTTTGAAAGGTATGAACATTAAACCTGTTAGAGGACGTGGTCACTCTCGACGCGCTCCTAAATCACAATTGTTCCCTTCTAGTAGGATTATCTCAACCAAATTTCAAATTTGTATCTTAATTTACAACATAATTATATTTTAGGTTAGCAATGTATTGTGGGCGTGGTATTGAACTACTCCCGATACCAGTGTCCTCAGAATACCAAAAAGCATATGTGATTACAGTTATTACTCGTACGAAAGTTCACGACAGTAGGTTTAACCCGAACGATCAACAACATAAAGTTGTATTCCAAACTAACTCTCCACCGAAAACTGTAGCAACGTAAGATTATATAATAAAAGTAAAAAAGTGAGTTTAGAAAACTCTTCTAAAAAGATGATATGGACGTGGCATGCACAAACAACCTTACTTTTAAGCATATTTTAAGCCTGGCACACCATTTTAACTTCTGCGACTTCGAAAGAGAAAATTCCGCATGTCCGAAGCTTAAATTGAAATTTTAAAGGCATTACATTTTTAACGCACCGATAGCACGCCGTACAAATAATTGTAAACCATTTGCAATAGCCATAAATAACAGTACAAATTGTTATAATTTATGCGAGCACTCGTGAAGCTTCCTAAGATTTAGCCACTGCATTTACGGCCCGCACTTTAAAGGGCTTATAAATTACGAAGCGTTCACACAAAAATGTCAATATAAAGGCATAAATCTTCGCTTCGTGTAACAGCCAAGTAAACCTGCAGTAAATTTAATACACATTAGCAAGTGAAGTGTGTAACAACAACAAATGAGACTCAATTATTTCAATTAACAAAGTCACCGGCAGGTCCCATTTGCCAGCTTCCATTTGCCTGCCGCTGCCGAGCGAGCATAATGGGCGTGATGTACGAAAATGCAAGTTTATTCACACATAAATACTTGATTACTTGTGTAGGTGCGTTGGTGTGCAATAATGTGTGTTAATAGGTGAATGTTACATGTTAAAAACGCCCTCTTCGTTGCGCTGTCGAAGCTTCGACGTTTCGTTGCCTGTAAGAAAAATAATTGCCATTTCGTATTAAATTTACTTAGGCATTAATTAAAATCAAATTGACTACCATTACAATGCATTACAACTCATTCACAATGCAAACAAATAGCGACAGTGGAAGTGAAGAGAAAACAAGCCGCAAGCGCCGACGATCAGCAGGCCACGCGCCGGAGCATGCCAACACATGTACATATATTTATATATTTGTTGATGTCCATATATATGCTCTGGAGTGAAATATCAGATAGAAGAGGAAAACCACCGATTTACAACTAGTTAATTTCAGACTAAAATCGAACTAGTCCAAGAACTTCGTACTTTTTGGAAATATGAACCAAAAAGGAGGACGGAAAAGTCGGAAAGTTAATATTTTTTACCAAAAACACGAAATTCTGAAAGAAAAGCGTTAATAAAATGGTTCTCGAAGGAATAACTTAACTGGAGAATCGTGTATATATTTTGAAGAAAAATGAAACTTCACAAAATCTGGGAGTTGCCACCTCATAGGGTAACGAAGTGTAAAAGGTGCAAATTTTTCATACAGATAAATGGTTGCCAATGAATTTTTTATTGAAAACACCAATGACCTAACACAATTCAAAATAAAACTATTCCAGAGTGTAAGATTGGAATAGAGGGTTGCATGGCCACTTCGTGCTAGCAAGAAACTGGTTATCTTAAAAATAGCAGTGACTTTAAGTAAAATAAGGCTCTAAACAAAAATCCGTGCAAAAAATTATTTGTAACTAGCCAATTTGTCACCAAAATCGAGCTAGTGTGAAGTCAGATTTTTAACCTTTGCCAATGGAAAACCGACGACCTCGCACAGTATCAAAAATTGAATTATTCCTGAAGGTAAAAATTACACCAGAAAACTGTGTGACTCCTTAAATTTATATAAAGTTTTATTTCTTACCAAATTAAATTTTTTTAAAAATAAAAATGCAGTTTTCCATGTATAAAAAATCAGTTGACTTGTTGGACTTCGGGCCCAAACTAGTGAGAATGTTGCTTCCAAGCATTCTCCCGCTAGGTATACACTACTGCGCCAAATTGGCTGTGTATATTTACCACCTACACTTAAACGTATACATTTGTATGCTGTTATGCGCTCCTATAACGGTATGACGAAGCGCGTGTAATGGCACTGAATGAATGTCAGGAAATGTAATGAATAAAGCAAGAAGCATACGATTCGCTATGCTCAGCATAAAAGTGAAAATAATTGGGGTTATTGCTGGCCACGGTCGACTGCATGGTCAAATTCCAATTACTCACTCACTACAACAAATGCGTAACAAGAAAATAGCAACAAAAAAAAATCACAAAAATATTTGCAAAATAATGCGACAGCGTGTGCTAGCCGCTGTAATGGAAGTGAATCAAGTTGATTTACTGCTGCCACAAGTGCTTGAAGGTGGACGCTTCAGGCCTTTTGCACCGCAAGCATGTTGGCCATGTCGCTCCACCACACGTTGCTGAATAGCCTGTTGGCAATGCAGACGCCACAATGCCACAGCGCCACGATACAGCAATTTGCTAACCAGCAAACTAGCTGCTTATTAGGCCGCACATACACATATACTTATTTGCAAACCACTAAATAAACAAGCACTCACAATATTGGTGTTGCTTGCAACAAACACGTAGCGCATATGTGTGTGTATGTACAAAATGGCAAATTTGAACGCAATTCGAAGGAAACACATATTTGGTAAAACATAATTCCGAAAATGACTCGCATAGACACACATACACATATACACACACATGTACACTCGAATAAGTAAAATATAGAGAGCAATTCTTCAAAATTGAAAATAATTAAACAAGGCGGAACTGGAGTTTATGAGTTCTAGCAAATTGTAAAGATTGAAATTGCATTCCTTTTTAAGATAGCCAATTTTTAGTGAAACAAATAAGATAACTTCTTATATTCCAGTATACCTTGGGCATAAAAATCTCCTAAACGTTAGCATGGCTCTGCCCTACAATAGCTTTATTGTCAACCAACATTAATGCGGGATTACTTAAAGCAGACCCCGAGATAAGTGCTCGAATTCTGCCACCCTTTCTCAAAAATGCTTGGAATTTCGGAAAAATACCCTCTCAGCTTAAGAAAGAGCTTTTGCTTTTCTCTCTAAGAAGAGTAACCTATTTGACTTCAAAAACAGGAGCGGTATTACGCGCCACCTTACCTCTGTTTCATAAATTTTGAAAAAACATTCTACACTCTAAAAATGACCAAATTTTACGAGCCCTTTAATGAGGTGCCAGTGAAAACAGTCTGCTTCATAAAAGAGTTGTGTTTGGACGCTACATGTCGTGTGAAGCACGAAGATTATTTAGGTAAAAGCGTCGAAGTTATCTAGTAATTTGACAAGACTGCCCTGAAAACAGAAGTATTTCCCGGGGTTTTAATGGCCACTTGAAATATCTGGACTATGCTGACGACATCTGCTTGCTGTCATGTGACCAAAAAATAAGGTGACATATGAATTTAAACTGCGCGCGTCAAAGAATTTGCAGAATTATTTTTTTTAGGGCATCAGTACTGTCAGTCACATTTATGTCAAATTTCATTTTAAAATATTCATTAGTGTTTGTCGATGTCGAAATTTGTAGAGCAAAGAATTTGCATTAAATTTTGTTTACGGAATCAATTTTCTGCTGGGGATACGTTGAAGATGGTGCAGAAAGCCTTTGGTGATCAGGCTATGTCTAAAACAAATGTTTACAAGTGGTATAGTGAGTTGCAAGCCGACCGTGAACGTGTCGAAGACGAACAGCGTCCAAGGCGACCATCAACCTCAACCGACGAAGCTCACGTTCAACAAATCAAAGAT
>CM050323.1:3014879-3064270 GCA_027475135.1 Bactrocera correcta | reverse complement strand
ATGAAGATAAAAACCTATTTCTTGAAGTTATAAAAGATAGTCTATATGGATATATTTATATATCTTTAGATTGTATAAATGTAAAGATTATCATAATTTTTGTGGTGTCTTATGGAAATGTTATGTGTCGGATTTGGTTCTAATGTGTATACTAAGTAGTTTGTGTGATTCCAAATTCTATCTCAAAGTGTGTGTGCATGGAAAAGATGCATGTCTAATCCTTATACGTGGACCTGTATTTCGGAGTTGAAAGAGCTTCTTCTTCTTCTTTAGTGGCGTAGAAACCGCTTACGCGATTATAGCCGAGTTAACAACAGCGCGCCAGTCGTTTTTTCTCTTCGCTACGTGGCGCCAATTGGATATTCCTTCTCCACTTGGTCCTTCAAACGGAGTGGAGGTCTTCCTCTTCCTCTGCTTTCCGCGGCGGGTACTGCATCGAATATTTTCAGAGCTGGAGTGTTTTCATCCATCCGGACAACATGACTTAGTGCGATGATATCAATATCATCGGCATACGCCAGCAGTTGTACACTTTATAGAAGATGGTACCTTCTCTATTTAGCTCTGGAGGTCGAACTATTTTCTCCAGAAGCAGGTTGAAAAAGTCGCACGATAGGGAATCGCCTTGTCTGAAACCTCGTTTGGTATCGAAGGGCTCGGAGAGGTCCTTCCCGATTCTGACGGAGCTTTTCGTGTTGCTCAACGTCAGCTAACACAGCCGTATTAGTTTTGCGGGGATACCAAATTCAGACATCGCGGCATAAAGGCAGCTCCTTTTCGTGCTGTCGAAAGCAGCTTTGAAATCGACGAAGAGGTGGTGTGTGTCGATTCTCCTTTCACGGATCTTTTCCAAGATTGGGGGCATCGTGGATATCTGGTCGTTTGTTGATTTACCAGGTCTAAAGCCACACTGATAAGGTCCTATCAGTTTGTTGACGGGGGGCTTTAATCTTTCACACAATACGCTCGACAGAACCTTATATGCGATGTTGAGGAGGCTAATCCCACGGTAGTTGGCGCAGATTGTAGGGTCTCCTTTTTTATGGATTGGGCATAGCACACTTAAAGGAGGAGGATGGAGTTATGTGTAGAAGTTTACGCAAGTGAGGAAAGTTCTCTGATCGCCATTCACTTGGGAGTGGCCAGAAACGATTCTTTTACATATGACTCAAGCAGTTCACGACTTCCGGTCTTTGACCAAGTATCCTCTGGGTAGCCTAAGAACATCCGTTTGAAGGCGAGCTAAAGTGAGAAGGCGAAACATCCCCTGCATAGGGTTGTGCTCTGGGTTTGGGACCCGCCACGTAAAAAAACACCCCCAATGAAAAGAAAGTTGAAAGGGCAGCATTGGAAATAATATGTATTGTGGTCTAAGTGGTATAACTAGTTACTTTACTAGTGCCTAAGTGGCCACTCTGCACTTCTTACACTGCCGGGAAGCATATAGTTAGTACTCAGCACTTGCGAGCTCACACACCCACATATACACATAATGTTGCCAAGCAATTACCAAGTTAAGCATATTTACTTGTCCAGCATTTTATGTTGAGAATGGGGATAACTGCAAACAAAAAGCACCAGAATAAACAATCCAATTAAATTTGATCCCACATAAAACCATAGGGATCTGCACTACAACAAAAGCTAAATGTAAAGACAAATAAAGAAGAGATATGGCAACTATTTTGCACACACAAATGTTGAAGCAAACGGTACCGAAAAGAGCGCAGAATAATCCAAAAACATGTTCCTCTTCGTTACTTGCAGCCGAGAAATATATGAGACACCCTTGGACCAGCTGAGCCAACGCCGGTCGTGCGCAAAATGCCACTTTGGGAGTTCTTACATAATACGGGGAAAAGTCCGCATTTACCCTTCAACTAACAAATGCTTTAGTCATTCCTTCACTAAAGTAAGTGTATTTGTACCTTTTGTTTTTGCTTATTATTTTGTTGTGGTATTATTGTAAATCGCAATCGGTTATTTTGCGTACGAAATTAAGATTCTAATTTTTGCCATTTTTTCGCACACCCTCTCCCAAAAGAGTATTAGCACCACAGCGAGCGAACAGGGGAGAGTGTGCGTGTGGGCTGCTAGTTGGCAATCCTCCTCTGTCTTTCCACATTCGTAGGTTGCGTTTACTCTTCTAAACGTTTATTTTCGTTTTGTTTCGGGCTGCTTTTGTGCTCCTTTTAGTTGTGTATCTCATTTGAAGTAAATGAAAACAATTAAAATTATTTGCTCGACTTGAAAGCAAACGAGGCTGAAGTACATTTCTTTTTCCACTTTGTTTCGTTTTTAAGGATTTCGACCGACTTACTCTTTTCCTCCAAATTAATTGAGTACATATTTTCACGAGGTGCCGGCGACAGAAGTCAGAGGATTTTAGTATAACAGATTTAATTTAGAGGGTTGCAAATGTAACGGATTACAAGTAAGCTTAATGGATAAATCAAAAATCAAATATGTATTATACAAGGGCGATCCTATACTTAATGCTTTGCTATTTAGCTTACATTGGGACAAAAAAGCACCTGGAAATTGTAATTAAATTCCCAGTAAAAATGATATTTCGAAACACTGTATTTTGTCAAGTTGGTGGGACTGTCCTTATTTACTATGCAAAATATAAGCACGATCTGTCGACTCCTTATGTCGGTTCGCCTCGGTAGAGCATTGCGATTTTTAAAATGAATAAAAATACTGAACATAGAATTTGTCTGAAATTTTGTAAAATGGCGTCTGAGGAATCGTTGCGATTGTTGAAAAGGCTTACGGTGATTCAGTTTTATCAAAAACACAAGCCTGCGACCGGTACAAAGCCTTCAAAGTCGATCGAGAGATTGTTGAAGTAATGCTTTGTTGTGGACGGCCTTCGACCTCTTCAATTGATGAAAATATTAAAGCGGTAGCGAACCGGCAAGATAGCTAGACATCTCTCGCGAGTATCTCGACTTGTTCCGATAAAGCTAATTTTTTTTTTCAAAAAGATCACAACTGTGATCGAATTTAAAGTAAAAAACGTTATGAAAACCATCGAACATCCACCGTATTCATCAGATTTGGCTTCATGTGATGTTTTTGATCCCTAAAGTGGTATTTCTGATCCGCGGAACCCGTAGAGGTCAACTCTGTCTAGGTCTAAATCTGTTAACGATGGGGCAGATGAGAGCCAGCACGTTGTCATGGTGAAAGATAATTTATTTAGTTTTTCGATTTACTTTCCAAAAATAAGAAGAGTCATCGACCGATATTACTCGTATTCTATTTTTTTTTAAATCCCTAGGCCGTAATATTTCTAGCCTAAATAGGCTGAGACAGAAAGAGTCTACGAGAATGTTAAGAATGCTCTACACGAATTCACGATGGAGAACCATCAGTCGAGGAGGTAAATATTTATCGCACCGCTTTCGTAAATGACTCTGTAACGCTGTTTTTATTTTAATATTATAAACTCAACTTGCATTATTGTACCGAAAGATATGCAAATTGCCATTGAACGTTTTCCTATTCACTCTTATCACTTGAGTAGTTATTATTCACCACCTAAATAAAGTAAAATATTATGCACATTTTTATGGCAGCCATTAACAGTTTTGGTTAAATAACTGACGTTTATTGTCTTGCTCTTAATGCCCAACTACCAGTAAAATGTTGTTGTTTCTATGCAAATTTATGTGAGAAAACATTTCGGTGGTGGTAAATACGAGAAAGATATAAGAATTGACTGACGCAAAACGGAGCTTTATTTTCAGATCAAGACAATAATAATTTAATAAGATTTGTCACCCAAATGTTTACTAGTCTTTGATGACTCACTTAAATTAAATGCGAATTTATGAGTTTTCATCTGAAATTATGGAGAGGTTGTTGAAATAAGTGTGTTATAAGTTGAAAATTTAAGTCCGATCTCCAAATGTGCAAACAAATATGCATAAGTGTGTCGTTAGTAAACATTTGGTCTATTATGGAACCTTTATTTCCTTTCTGACTATTTATCATCGTAAGGTTTGTTTGGCTCAAGTATTCCAGAATAAGCCACCCACGATAATTCGATTTGCTGCCCCAAGCCTTATACCATGACTTAAAACATCCCGCATTATTATAGGTGATTTACTTCTAGTTTTCAAGGACAGCTCCAGAACGAAATTTTTGGATTTCTTTAATTGATGCGCTAGGACGAGCATAGAAGCTTACAAGATCTATTCCATGTATGTTCGCCCATGTTAAACCGTTTCGAGCTTCTTTGAAGCATGATGTGAAAGATTGTGTTTGCAGGGCCATATTGCTGTCTTTTCCCTCATGTCTGTTATTCAAGTGCTTTCCGAACGTTATATAAGGCGACATCTACTTGTATGTTCTCTTCTAGAACTGTTTGTTTTAGCAGATCTTATGCTGCAGCGCAGTAATTAAGGTTTAACTGTAAAACCTCATTTTTTATTGTTTTCATCATAGGAATGACGCCTGCTAGTCGTTTGCTGAGGGGAGCCATGCGACGCTCAACTCGGTTATATGCGCTCCGCCCAGGAGCATTAGTCGCTATAAACAGGACGTCCAAGTTGTATTTTTTAAAGTGTTCAATGGCAAAGTTTTTGACTTTGCGATAACGCGGGTTTTCGTCTGGCATACCATCTACAAAGAAGATGATTACTGGCTTCACGGTGTTCGATTCTGTCATCATTAAGGGTTTGAATGAAGGATTTGATAAAAGTGATTCGAAATCATATGCATGGGTGTTCGCTGTGGGGGAAATTGTTAGGTTCCACGTTGACGCCGGCATATACAGAAGGAATAAGTTTGTGCTGCTCTGCCACGACCCAGTCATGATCAGGTAAAAGTATTCTGTATTCCATATGCATTAAAAGAGGGCTCTGACTTTTCACTGCCGGTAAACCTATTGGTACATGCGCCTTATCATCTTGTGAGAGAACGAATACTTGCTGCGGTCCCAAAAGCGACGCGATTTTTGTGCATCTCGGTCTATGGTCTTGCTAACTTTACGGGTACGGTACGGCACGTTCTTCCCTCTTGAGTGTTAGAAACGCATGGGAGTAAACGAAGATATAATTCGAGAAATTTTGAATCCAATTAACAACAGCCTCTCATGCAGGTCGGAAAGAGTGAGACAACTCCTAATCATCTCTGTTCGGCGGCGTTCATCAGCAGCGCTGCCATGAATGGCAATATTAATTATGGTCTCTAGGAGAGCAGCTCGCGAGTCAACTAATGGGGGCTGCCCAGAGCCAGTTCGAGGTTGTGCTGCAAGAGGATTGTTTTTCCGATGTTCAATTTTCTCCAGTTTTTCTTTGGCACGAAATTTTTTTGCTCGCTTAGCAGAGTCTCTTTTTTTTCTTCAAACAGTTTTCTTCTTCTTTCATTTCTTTGCGTAGCTTTTTTATTTCATCGTGAACATCATCTTTGGCTGTTCCAGTGTTCCTTGTTTCAGTAAGAACATTTATTATCTGTTGCAGTAGACTAATTTTTTTCATAAGAGTATCTTGAGCTTTGCTTGTAACATTTTTAGTGAAGCCCGAATCAATCAAAGTCGTGTGTGGTTCTGTTGACGGTGTCTGCACAATTTCCTCATCAGTATTCTGACTTTGTTCATCGGGGGTATCGCTCATCTTTCGTATAACGGAAGTGCTTTTATGTCCAATGACTGCGACAATCGATATGAGATGAACACGTGGATGAAGCTACAACATCCGAATCCTATAGAAATCAAGAGGTTAACATTAGAAATAGGTAATATTGACACATGCGATAAAAAGGAATATACAAGCAGATGCACCTGTTTTTGTTGAAGAGCAAGTGAAGTCGAAGGAACATTGGGCTTTAGCGTGCCTGGGCGTGGTGCTGGCATGCTTGATGTTTTCATAGGTAGCTAGAAATAAATAATACATATGAACTTATGACCAGTTTTTGAAAAATCAAGATTTGTATTACATATTATAATACTTGTCATAATTACGTTTTAGAAGTAAACATACCTGTGTAAAATAACTAAGCATTGTTGCTTTCTTCTTCGTGACCTTTACCTTCAACTGTCGTATAACATAAATTATACGTTCTATAAACTTTTCTTTATTTTTTAGTTTTTCTTTAGCCATTTTCCAAATATCGTTGGCATTTTTTTGACACAGTTGCGCTGGCAAGTTAGCATGAGAGCCTTTATAGGCCAAGAACAGCTGATGATACAAAACTCTCTCTTTTGAAGAACAGTATTCGAACACTATGAATTAACTTTAATTATACCGACTACAGAAATGAGCTTCTGCACAAACTCTAACGAATACTGACAACAAAAACCACATTAAATGACGTACAATACAATCTAGGGATTCCCCGTGAAATATAAACGAAACGGTTTGCGAGAACAAAAATGACAACAAACGAAAAGGGTTGCCATCTTGTGAGTTTTAATTCGCTATTTTATTATTTAACAAAAGAAACAATGTTACGTAACGTGTTGTAAGAAAGACCCCCTCCCGGCCCTGTAACGCAGCGAAACGTTTTACGAGACCCCCTCCCCCCCAAATTGAGTTACGTAATACTGAACGCTCCCATATCTACGTATTTCGATCTGGCATTACTCAAGGCGAAGTGTTCTCCTTTGCAAAGCATACAAGTACAATTGGGAGCATTTTCACACACTTTTGAAACCTAAACAACGGGTAAAAGGTTAATATTCTCGGAAGCGATAGATAGACCACTCGATCTTTACTTTTGCTTAATTTATGCACTCTCTTGGTGTCCTCGGTACGCAGGCACATAATGCCTATTTGGGTGAGGCTTCTTTCAATTTCTTCGGAGGTGGTCATCACGCTCAGATACTTGCATATAATTTTAACCCTATATGTTTTTTGGCCTGCATTACAGCTATCTCTTAAATTACTCCCTCTAAGGTGTTATTGGGCGTACCGGCTCTCTTGTCTGCTTTAACTCTATTTGTTTTCGCCTAATTCCTCAAGGCCACTATCGCATAAAGTTTTCTTAATTATATCCGCATACGACTCTACGTCCTTTTTATTGAAATAATGGCCTCCCGTTTCGAAATAATTCTCTTTTCAACCGGCTTCCTCTTTTTTACCACGTTCACCATTTCGCGCCTGCTACCTTATTTCTAGAACTGTCTTTCTGAGCAATTTTAGTGACCTTACTATATAAGCGTGCGCTTTGTCGTTTCCGTTGTTTATGTTTTTTGTTCGTGGTCTGTATTTTGGAATTCACAGAAAATACGTAATCTTTATTGACTACCTTAAATAAGGAACGATCATCAAAAGAAAAGCTGAACAAAAATAAAGTGTAGTTTCACACAGATAATGCACGGCATCAAAAGTAATTAAAAACGATGGCAGAAATATGAATAAAAAAATATGATAGTCTGCCTTTTATATAGAAATTATGAAAAAACGATGTACTACATGGCTTCGGTTCTGCAATGGCCTTTCAATGGCCCTCAATCAACTGAGTTTTGGATTTAATCCTTCTGCACAAATTGGGTCAAAATGACCCAAATTTAAGAAACAAACGCGTATTACCATGCCTTAGGATGGCTATTTGCTCATAAAACCATTTTGATATCCTCAGTCTGAGCCTTATGATGAGTTGTACGTACACATTTTTTTCCAGGACGAGCCAGTTTTTTTACATAATCTTTTAAAAACTTTTCGTACGCGTATACAATTTGTGGGTCATTTTGACCACCAAGAAAATTTATGCTCAAATGTGACTAAACAGAAAAAGCGTGCTAGTGCTCATTTGTGAATTGTTCGGGGCCTAGTGATAACGGTATTGAACTTTATTTTCTGATTTTTTTTTGATGCTATGTATATACATATGTATGTAGTTGGTGAATTTTGTTTTGCTCTGGGATAACTGTATTCTACTCCATATAGCAAACATACGTCCAAGCTTATGAAAATGTTGTCAGTTGTGTGATTTATTTCAACTGTGAAGACGCTCGGGTAGACAATTTTTTGCTCAGTGATATGCGAATGTAAAAATCTGCGCAATTAAAATGCAGCGAAGAAACCAGGTAACAATTTAACTTTTTTATAATATTGCGATTCTTTTATTATGCGTAGGTATGTATTCATATTTGTATAGATTCTATCACGTCAAAGAATTGAAGAAATTGTCAATGATGATGACGAGTCACTTGATGAAGCGTCTGATGAAGATCAAGATTTTCAATGTGATGAATCTGAAATAAATGGGTCTGATATATCTACAGATTCTTTTGATAGCATTGAAAGTCTTAGCAGAGAAACACAAGGAAATAATGAATGTTTTCATGGAAAAGATGGTGCGATTGTTTGGTATAAAGATCCTCAACAAATGCAATGAGGCAGAATGCGACAAGAATGCATTCTTTCAAATAAACCAGGCCCTTCACAACACCCAGGTTCCTTGGTTGCTAGCATAAAAGGTGCTTTCGATTTATTCATTTCACTAGAACTGAAACAAATTATTGTTAAAATGACCAACCTCAAGGGCGTGCAGTTATATGAAAGTAGTGGGAGATCATTGATATAATGGAACTGGAAGCATACCTTGGGCTGCAGATGTGTTTCCAAGTCTAACGGGGAAAGCTTGAGATGTTTATGGGATGAAACAAATGGAAGACCCATATTCCGCGCTGTTATGCGTATTGAACGATTTATGCAAATTTCACGATGCCTCCGTTTTGATAGCCATGAAGATAGGGAAACCACACGGTTACGTAATACGCTAGCTTTAATAAGAAATATTTGGGACAAATGGGGCAAAAATCTTAAACTGATGTATAATCCCAATAAAAATGTGACCGTCGGTGAGCAGCTGGTACCTTTTCGTGGAAGATGCTGTTTTAGCCAGTACATATGTACCTTCCAAACCTGCCAAATATAGCATAAAAATATGGACTCTTTGCGATTCCAAGTCCAACTACGCATGGAATATGGATGCCTATCTATATAGAAATACTCAGCCAGAAAAGAACCAAGGTAAAAGCTATTAACATGAGAAAAATAGCAGTGAAACAAACAATACAAAAATATTTTCTTTAGGTGAAAATGTAGTTATAAATCTCACACGCAATTTGGGGAGAGGTTATGCCGTCACGTGTAACAACTTTTTTGCAACCAACAATTTGGCTGTCGAATTGCTATGACGTAAAATAACTGTAGTAGGAACAGTTAGAAAGAACAAGAAGTTTCTTCCCCTCCAAGCTATTGACGTCAGGAAAAAACCAGAGTATTATTCGGAATTCTTTTTCACACAAAATGTGACTGTTGACCTACATGCCAAAGAAATACAAATTCGTTGTTGTAATGAGTACTCTTCATCATTCGGCAGAGACTAGGGATGATCAAAAAAGGAAACCAGAAATAATACATCACTATAATGCGACTAAAGCAGGTGTTGATGCGCTTGACCAATTAGTAGCAACGTACACATGTAAACGCCAAATGAAACGATGGTCAGTTGCACTCTTTTCCAATATGATCGATGTTTCGGAATATAACGCATATGTTATATGGACCAAACTTAATCCCGAATGGAATAGAACTAAAAACTTTAAGCGGCGATTATTTTTAGTAGACTTGGCCACATCTTTGGTAACTCCGCACATTGCACGCCGAAAGCGAATGCCCTATGGTCCTTCTGCAAAAAGAGTTGTGGAAAACATCCAGGAAGCAGTCGCAGCAGACACTCCCAGTTTATCCACGGTCGTGTAGCCTCAAGATTCTCCTTTATGCTTCTTGGGTAAGAGACAAAGGTGTTTTTATTGTCCATATAATAAAAACTCCAACAAGCATTCAGTTCGTTGCGATAAATGCTTGAAATTTATATGCAAACAACATAGTAACGGGTGATTTTTTTGAGGTTAGGATTTTCATGCAGTAGTATTTGACAGATCACGTGGGATGTCAGACATGGTGTCAAAGAGAAAGATGCTCAGTATGCTTTGACATTTCATCATGAATAGACTTACTAACGAGCAACGCTTGCAAATCATTGAATTTTATTACCAAAATCAGTGTTCGGTTCGAAATGTGTTTCGCGTCCGTGTCCGATGAGCGATGAGGCTCATTTCTGGTTGAATGGCTACGTAAATAAGCAAAATTGCCGCATTTGGGGTGAAGAGCAACCAGAAGCCGTTCAAGAACTGCCCATGCATCCCGAAAAATGCACTGTTTGGTGTGGTTTGTACGCTGGTGGAATCATTGGACCGTATTTTTTCAAAGATGCTGTTGGACGCAACGTTACGGTGAATGGCGATTGCTATCGTTCGATGCTAACAAACTTTTTGTTGCCAAAAATGGAAGAACTGAACTTGGTTGACATGTGGTTTCAACAAGATGGCGCTACATGCCACACAGCTCGCGATTCTATGGCCATTTTGAGGGAAAACTTCGGACAACAATTCATCTCAAGAAATGGACCCGTAAGTTGGCCACCAAGATCATGCGATTTAACGCCTTTAGACTATTTTTTATGGGGCTACGTCAAGTCTAAAGTCTACAGAAATAAGCCAGCAACTATTCCAGCTTTGGAAGACAACATTTCCGAAGAAATTCGGGCTATTCCGGCCGAAATGCTCGAAAAAGTTGCCCAAAATTGGACTTTCCGAATGGACCACCTAAGACGCAGCCGCGGTCAACATTTAAATGAAATTATCTTCAAAAAGTAAATGTCATGAACCAATCTAACGTTTCAAATAAAGAACCGATGAGATTTTGCAAATTTTATGCGTTTTTTTTTTTTAAAAAGTTATCAAGCTCTTAAAAAATCACCCGTTATAAAGGCAGTTGTGTGTATAAATTGTCAGAATTGATGTATTTTTTACTGACTCTTATTGAAAACAATTTTGAATTTGCTAATTTTATGTTTGAATAATAAAAAAAATGAGTTTGCCATTATAATTTTGACCCACAAATTGTTTATGAGGGGTACAATCTCAATTTTTGCAGAAGGGTTAAATTTCATCAGTGGTAGGAATTCACAAAAGGGTGCATCACTGCGTATACGTGACCTTAAGTCGCCTATTCGCTTTGGTAAAAAGTAGCGTTTTATTTGTAAAGATTTTATTGGAACATCTTCTGGATGAGTATGTGATAGCATAATTCCTATTTATATTTGGTTTTTATATTTAGAGAGGTGGAAATCAACTCCATTCACCCTTTTAATCTACATGATTTACTGAATACTCTTAAGCCGCTACGTACGACATATTCTTTTTTATTTCATCGCATTTCAGTACATACATACTTACTCTTATCTGGTTAATCCCTCTCTAAATTGCATACGCCCACTCATTAAATGTTGTTGGAGCCAATTTTGACTTTTTCAATGCGGACAATTTAACGCAGTAATGATTATTTTTAGCTACACACCACAAGATAACACTTTCACCGACATTTGTAACAGAGTAAATGGCATGCTGTGTACTTAGTACAACTAGAGGATGAAAAAACAATACGAAGTTAATTTTCTGCAAAGTTGAAATTTGACACTGAAGCGCATAAAAACACATTAAGAAGCGCCAGCATGAAAAATCCCAAACGACCAAAGAGTAGATGCGAAAAAGTCAAGCATTCGAAGGGATTACACAACAGACAAATGAGAGAAGAAAAACTTTTGGAACCTCACACACACTCAACGCGAAAAGCAACATTTCGGTACAATTTGTATTAAAATTTTCGTTTGTCTGGAATTCCAGCATGCGTATCTTCATTTAAATACTTTTTGCCATAATGACAGCTAGAAATTCGCTTGTCCCAACTGCCTATTTAGGATGTCTCTGTGGACACTGTGCTAAAAGGTATGAGAAGATGTTTATTTAAAAATTTATTTAGCGTAATTACATGCGATTTGCGCAAATCCTACCCCAACCTTGCCTTAAGTAGCAACTTTTTGCCGAAAAGTGAGTAGGCCACTCGAGGTTGCGTATACGCTGCGATGAACCCTTTTTCGAAGTCCTATCGCAGCTGGAGAGTTCAAAACAAGAAGGCAATAAAATGAGAAATACAAAAAAAAATTCATTTCAGACTATGCAAAGCGTGCATAAAATAATTGTTAAATAAAAAAAGAGAAAACGTTGACATCGGTGACACCGAAGCAAGAATACCCTTCACAATCAATACTGAATAAATAGATTTTAATATTGTTGCTTCGGAAAATTTCTTGAAGATATATCGTTATATTTTAAAGCTTCACGTACAAGCACTATATTCCGATTGTTTAGTTTGTATGCCAGAGGTACTATATTAGTCCTATAACGGTGGTTTCGAGTCATTTTCTTCTGGGAGTTACAAATTTCGTGGCAAACTGTTTATACCCTTTATAGGGTACAAAATATAAAAACTGAAAAAAAAATTAAAATGAAAAAATTTAAAAGTCAAGTACGAAAATGCGCCGGAAAGGGTTGAGATTAGCATGCGTAACACTTTTGACCTCTGCCAGCAAATCCCCGTATAATTTCAACCCTAATCCAGTTGGTTAATGTAGCATCATTTATAGGTGTCTTTGATAATTGCCTTCACATTTGCTGAGCCCTCTGAGCGCACCATTTGTTTCAAGCCAGTTTTTTTGTGTTTTTGTTGTAAGAAAAAATACACCGCCGAATAAATAAATACCTGATGATATCGAAAAGTGGGTTGAAATTTATTATCCACTGCTTGTGTTCATAAATAGGCTTACACGTGTTCACCTATCGTCTGGAGTAAAGAAATAAAACAGTAATCAGATATGGAATTTACAAGCCTAGCTGACCTAACACACGCACAACAACAATACATAATCACATAAAAAATCACATACTAAGCTCATGCAGCGAGTGGCAAGAGCACCTTTTAATTTAGAGATAATGAATTTGTTGGGTCATTACAATATCACTTGGGCCACTCGTTTGGCTTCGGGCGTTTAATGCGAAATTTATAGTAACTGCTGTACTTACCGTATTTTGTGTATCGCAAAAAGGGAACAAGTGTGCATTTGATACGGTTTTTGTTTGTGGGAAGAATTTATGCATTTTGTCGCAAATTTTTAGGAAAAGCTTCGGGTTCGTAACTTAAGCGTTTCAGGTAAACCTCAGGTGGTTAATCTTCTGCGTATCCATAAATACGGGCTAATCTTTTGTGCCTAATGAACTACTGTTTGTTCGCCTATGAAAGGAGGTTCGTTGCATTGTATTATCTAATTATTAGAGTATTACTTTGGAAAGCGCGGGGAGTTGGGGCTAATTACACTTGTTTACTAATTGCCAAGATAAACATTTAATGTTTGAGTTAAATATTGTGATTTTCACTTCTCTTTAAAAACAATTTCACCTTTTATTATAAAGTATAAGTTTTGTAGTTTGTATCCAATTTCCGGCATCCCGATATGGAGGTAATTCTTTTTTGTATTATTGGAAGCAGCTTTGGTTCGTGTCCATCTGTGCTTTGTTTTGATCTTTTCCTGGCGTATCGTAAATATCTTGGCGATGGTTGATTTACAAGTTGGAAGCCAGAGGGGTAATGTTAAAGCGTGTTGAAGATGGGCTTCCGTTTTTCAGAGACCCTTAAAAAGACCTTAAGACTTAATTTGTAGAAGATTGATCTCGCAGTACTCGGCGATAACCGCATAACCGTTTTCTGCGCCAATAAATAAAAAGATCCCGTAGAAGTTGGCTAAGAGCCACCAAGCAATGGCTATTAAAACTTTATGTCATCAACAAACGGGAATCAGGTTCTATAGACTTGTTGTCACCATTCAGCGAGGTTGAAAAGTGTCAGTACCCAGTCTGTCAGGAAATATTACTGGGTTTAAGGTCTCTGGTTAGCTTGAATAACTTTTGATTGAAGTCCATGCATTCTTCGTATCAGTCACTTCGGCGCTGATAGTGATGACCAATGGCCGGCGGCGGAATACCGAATTGAGAGGTTTTGCAAGATAGCAGCAATGAAAGTCGGATTGTAATAACTTTCTCTGTTGTGGCTGCAGCTTTTCGACGTTTTCTTTTCTCTACCTTACATAGTGTACGCTTTTTGTTGAACTGAGGTGTAAGTAACCTTAGCGATGTTGGAACCACCTTGGTTTCTTCTCTTTCGTCTGGACACAAATTATCCTTAAGTTGTGAAATTCGGTCTTGAAAGAAACGGGGGCCATATGCTCGTTCCAATATGTGAATCCGGAGACGAGTTGGTAAAGTCTGTTGCAAGGCAACACATTATAGTTTTTTGCTAAACCCATGTACCGTGTATCGCATTTCCTGGGTGGTGGGTATGTCAGCTTTATAAGGCTCCATGACCCTTTGCACATTTGCACGGGTCGTCTTTCAAACTGAAGTCCTTATCCGATTCTCTATTCATCGTTTCTTTGGATTTTGCTTTATTATGGTTGGTTCCAACCCAGCTCCTTATACTTATGTTATACTTTTCTTTAGATTTATGGACAAAATGTTAAGACAGCCGATAACTTTATCATTTATATCTTGATGGACTAAAGCTGCAGACTTTGGTGAATACTTAAACCGCGTTAGTCGGCGTGATCCAACCAAAGTTCCATTTTTCTTAACCGTGATCCTGAGCTAGGGTGGGTTGACACATCTGGCTTAGGGTTGTCACGATGCCGTGGACGAAAAAGTGTTAATTGAGCTTCATAGCTAAACTGTAATTGAATACCCAGGCTAGTTACCATACTCCGTTTACATATCCATAAGCCGTGTAAAACGCCGGTTAATGTTACCAACAGCTCCGATCTAAAGCCTTCTTTAAGGAAAGGTGATTCCTTATTGCGCGATATCTTTAATTTAATGCTTGGTAAGATATTTTGCTGCAGACCTTAATCGTACGAATACTAGTAGTAAATTTCACAAGCGTCACGAGGTTGTGTCCTCTCACACGTGGACGTAGTATCCTACGATTTGATCGAATGATAATAAGAATACAAACTCAGATGGAAGGATCACGGGGATGCAGATCTGGCGAAACTTGTAGTCTCCAAATCGACGATGTCAGGATCGACACATGGTTGTAGTGGCAAGCCGTAGTTTACTTCGTAAATGCTTATAGGACATTTGTTCTACTGCACACAAAAAAAAACAACAATTAGGGGTTTCAAATAGTCTAAAAAAAGTGGTAAGTTATAACGAATCGAAAACGAAGCCTTGAGAATTGTAATTGCTTAAATTCATTTTTGTATGTTATCTAACAACAATTTTTTTAAACAAGTGTAAACATATAACACCATTATAAACTCTGTCAAATTCTTTCCATGTATTATACTGAATCGAGCTTCAATGAAAATATGGGAGAGATATGAAATAATAAGGTTCGAGTGCAACCGAATATTTTATAATCTTGCAAATTGCAGGAATCAAAGTCCGGGAAATACCTTAACTTGCAAACGGCACACAGAGGATCGGAATCTAGCAATTCTATATATATAGTACATGTGGAATTAGCACACTCGTACGCAACCTTGACCTGACGTGCGCGTGCATCCAACCCACAACATCCTCATCGAATGAACGAACTTGACGTGAACTTCTACAAATGACAAAATGCCAGTCTTATAAACTTTTACAGGTTTTCTGTCGAATATACCGGATTTTAATTTTTACAAAGTGTAACTAATATTCAGTTGCAGCCGAAGTGAGTACTCCCTGTTTATTAAGATTAAATATATTTTTTTAAGTACCAAATAGGTGGAACGATTTGGCTTTCTGATAGGCGCCACTCTTTGTTCGCGATTAAGTTTTTTCGATGTCACAAACGGCCGTCAACATAGTCGTCTTTAAAATTTTTTTTTTCGTTCGTGTACATAGTAATGAGTTCTGATAACAAATCGATTTTTTGCTTATCAAAATAAAAGAAGGGATTGGTAGTGACTTATCTATATAGTCATTGAAATGGCATACTTGTAGGCAGCAGTTTGTGGTCAAATTAGCTCATTTTGTTCAAAAATATTGTACTACATCACAAGGATATTACTTTTGAAACCCAATTTTTATGCCCTGAACAGGAATTGTTACGTTTTCCATGAGGTTTTTAACCTCGTAAGGGAAACGTCGAGGGAGCTATGAAGTGTATGTATATAGGTCAGCACAATGAGCTGAGTCGATTTAGCCATGTGTAGTTTCTCAGTTTTTGAGTTAACGATTTGAAATTATTCTTTTGTCCACAAGTATATACTCCTTTGTTTAAACAACTAATTTCGTTCGATTATTGCATATATTCACCATAAAAACTGACTGATCAAACTCAAGATTTTGTTTGAAAAACTATTTCATTTAACAAACGTCGCAAAATTTGAAAGCAGGAATTGATGTTTCTGAATGTATTGTTCAGATTGAAACATTATGATAGCTGCCATACAAACTGAACGAACAAGATAATGCTCTTGTATGACTTCTTTATATGTGAAGGGTATTAATAGCCTTTTTGCAACCGAAGTTAACGTTTCTTCTTGCTGAATGTAATGTTTACAATTCAAATTGATAAAATTGAAATTATTTCATTTAAAGATGGGTTAATTGAATCATGATGAACGTACGCTTCACGGAAAACACTTTCCACTTACTGATTTGCCATCAATAGATATAAAGTCAGCAACACCTATCTTGGAAAGATGCAAGGTAATGACTTTTCACTCTAACAAGTTTCGCCGATTACCCTCAAAATACTCGTACAAGTATTTGTGTCTTATAATAGAAACAATAATTATTAGATGTTCTTAATAGAAAGAAGCTGAATTCGAGGACAAAAGATATTGCAACAAATTTTTTATTTCTTAAATTCACTGCAAATTTAAGCCAGCTTTGGTTATTTTATAAAAAATGTATGCAATATTCTGCAAACAGCGTCAACTCCGAAGCTGTTGTCTCTGACATCGTCAGCCTTTTGTAGCTTTACTGTTTATTTATTAATGCGATTGCGTTGTCTCCTTTGTTTGTGTAGCGCAGTGATCGCTTATGCAAATCTTCTGGCGCACCAACAAAAATCACCGGCCATTTTCCGTTCTGGCCAGAGCGAACGAATGCGCGGCCGCAGAATGCGCATTGCCAGGCAAACTGGCATTAAATGTCAGCAACCAAATCCAGGACTTAAAGCGCCAGCAGAAAATGAGTGCGCGACAGGGAGCTGCATTCAAACATTTATGAGCCTACCTGCAGCGCGATTCTCATATGTATGAGTGTGTGTGCATATGTGTGCGTGTGTTGGTCACATATTAAGCAAGGCGGCATTTGCATAAGTATGTGTGTATATGTGCTGTGTGTGTGTGTATAGTCAAGAGTATTTATGACGCATGCAACAACAGATAACGGTTGCTAGTCGACGTGTTAAGGTCGTATCAAAATGTATGGTAATTATATGTAGTGAAAACAATCATTAACTGCAATTTAAAGGATTCCGCTAAATGTTTATGTGTGCCCTGATGGTGATAATTTTTTTGTTTTTGTTGCACGCGCCGCAATACAAACACTTTGTTGCTGTTTACGTATATTTATGTACATAAGTATGTAAATCAGCTGCACGAATACAGAATATACATACACTCACGTCAATGTACCGTTGCATTGAAAGCGGAAATTGATTTAAATTTTGCAACGTTGCCACCTTTTTCATTTGACTGTATATTCGCCGCTGGTGGTGCAGCGGCATTGCTGCGCAGCTTATGGCGACAAATATCATTTCAGTCGACCGTAACGGTGAATGCCGAATTGACTGAAAAATCAGTTTCCTTAATTTCCTGAAAGATTTTGTGGTTAATTGAATTTTCATGTGTGCACGATATTGCTCATTGCCGTCGTTTGCCATCTGCTGCCGAAATTCTCAATTCCAGTTGTTGAACTGTAAGTGGCGAACGTGGCGGCGCCGTCGCTTGTTGCACATGCATTTTCGCCGAGAGTGCTTTTATGCAGGAACGAGCTTTTCATTGGCGAATTGCGAAGGCTTCTATAAGTAAGTTAGCAAATGAATGTTGGCATTATACCCAGTTCCCCTTACATGCTGAGAAGTTTTAAAATTTTTGTCTGAGGAACTTCTAAAGAACCGGGAACAGTTATTGATGGAAATTTATGGAAATTTCTTCCTCTTCGTCCTTGCAGATGTGGTTGGTTGTTCTACTTTAGACTCGGTAAATTTGTTTTGGCTGAAGATAAGCTTCCCCTCATCGATCTGGTATCGAAATATTTTATCCGGATATGCGGACCTGGATATTTAACTTGGCAGCACTCCTCAAAATTACTTCAGAAATATTTCTGCTGCTAAAACAATAGAATCTAATACTTGATTAGGCTCGAACTTATCGTACCACTTCTATGGAAAGGAGAGAATCGATAGCACACGTTTTGTAGTTAGACCTAATCTTTGCAAGAGTACGCAGAAGTGAACGTCACATTGATTTAGATAAAACTGGATGAAATAGAACTTCGTTACTTAGTGGATGTTCAGAAAATATTGTTGGGAACGAAAGCCCCAAAAACTCAGCAAAAATATGTATTTTGAATGATCATTTCACGTCAATCATGCTCCCCACACTTGGTCCGAAGACTTTTGGTGTTATCAGACCTTAAGATCCTACAATTTTGACATGATCTGACAAGAAGATAAAGCACCAGCTTCCCACAAAACGGGGGACCCAACAATCTGCGCCAAATACAGTGCGATAAGCCTCCTTAATATCGCAAATAAGGTACAATCGAGCGTGCTGTGTAATTTTTTCTGAAACCTTCCGTCAACAAACTGATTAGACCTTATCAGTGTGGCTTTAAACCTGTAGAAACTACTATCGTCCAGATTTTTGGCAAATTTTGGAAAAGACTTGTGAAAGGAAGATCGGTACACACCACCTCTTTAACGATTTTAAGGCCGCCTTCGACTGCACGAAAAAAAAATGTCTGAACTTGGTTTCCCCGCAATGCAAATTGAGCTGTGTAAGCTGCCGTTGAGAAACACCAACATCTTCGTCAGGATTAGTAAGGTTCTCTCCGAGCTATCCGATACCAAGCGGGGTTTCAGACAACCGCACCGGTAGATCTGTTTCTTCCTGACTGGATAAGGAACCGAAGCGTATGGGTCTGGCAGTGAAAAAGGACAAGACGAAATATTTCCTGTCAGAAAACAAACAGTAATCGCATTCACGACTTGACTTGAACTTCATAGTTGAAAGTCATAACTTCGAAGTCGTAGGTACTTCAATCTATTTTGGAAACAGCATCGACACCAAAGACAATATTAGCCTTTGAATCAAACGCAGAATCAAAGTACAAACTCTACAAATCCCTAAACAATACCAAATTGCTACATGGTGTGGAGGACCTTAAGAGTGTTTGAGAGAAAGTTTTTCGTATGATTTATGGCAGTCGCAGTTGAAGGAACGATGAGCTGTACGAGATATACGAAGACCTTGATATAATTTAGCGAATTAAGAAACAGTGCTGACTAGGTCATATTGTCCGGATGGAAGAGAAAACTCCAGCTCTGAAAGTGTTCGATTCAGCACGCGCCGGAGCAGCAGAAGAAGAGGAAAACCTCCACTCCGTTAGAGCAAGCGGAGAGCAACCTGGCTTTACTTGGTATCTCGAATTGACGCCTAATTGCGAAAACAAGAAACGGTTGACGCGCTGAAGAAAAAGAAGAAAGAAAACGGCCACGCCCTTTTTACTCATTTCTCTGTTCATTTGTCGGATCCGCCGATATTGTACCACTACTGCATTCAGCTGCCTTAATAACTTACCGATTAAAATTCAGATAAAGAGCTTCATAAAGCATCTTTCACTATTACGTGATTTTGATTCGACTTGAAGGTTTTTTATATCAAACAACATGGCAAGAAGGACCTAACGTGATGTTCTTTTCCATCACACTTTTCTCTTTTTTGTAAGCTTTTTACTTTTTCGCTGCTTTGTTTGCTGGGTTAAATCTTCTTATTTCATATAACAAATTATGTTATATATAAGAATATATATGTATTTATACATGCTATACTTTTGCGTATATATGTGCATCGGTTACTTTGGTGTAGTGGTTCGAGTTGCGCGCTAAACCATATGCAGGTTCGCTCCGAACTTTTGACTAACGTTTGAGTTTTTTTACAGCGATTGGCACTCGGCAAGCAACAGAATTTTTTGATTGCCTGCAGAAATCGTCCCATAAAAACCGTTTTGAAAAGGGCCGAGCTAATTAAAATCTATGGGTACCTCAGATAACATTAAGGGGGTATTCTAGTCTAGAAATCAAATTTTAGGCAGTTTTTTAAATTTTATTAAAAAAAGAAAAAACCAAAAATATTTTTACTCTCTATTTTTTTAATGTCGTTTTTATTGATATCTATAGTTCAGAAAAAAAAAAATTTAACAAAAAAATATTAAAAATTAAAATAATTAGAGGGGGGAAAGAAAGGAAAGTGTAAAAAAATGGCGCATCCTGGTGACATTGATCCTGACTCTCTGACTAGTTTCGAGAAAAACGCGTTTAAAGAAGTGAGTCTACCTATCTACCGGGCTAGGTACTGCGTCTCTTAAGTAACTGTGGCTCTTAAAATAATTTTAATTTTTAAAAATCCTTTGGAGGATATGTTCTTAAGAATCTAAACTTTAAACAAATGAAAAAAAATCGAATTTTTCAAAATTCTAGAGTAGAATACCCTCTTAAGGCGCACAGCTTAAATAATATTAACAATTTGGCCAAGCTGCCAAGAAGGCAATCGTCTCGAGCTTATGCGCGTATGTATTCATATAACTTCACAAAAAATGTATAGCAAAATCGTCCACATCACCATCTTCCAATTCAGGCAAAAAAAGTCTTTAATGATGGGCTCTATAGCATTCCCGATTCATTGTAAATGCACTGAGAATGGGCATTATACACTAAAGTAAACATAGTGGCTAAACGATCTACGATTGCTCGAGCTACCGACTCTGCTGGGCGATTATGCCGACCGAATATTGGACCGAGACCAACTCATGCACACATTAAAAAAAAAAAAAAAAAAAAAACCCTTACTTGAACCGTAAGTATCTGGCAATAAATGCGATAGCTGGAGGTATCCGAAGTGAGAAGTAAATAAATTCTTACTAGTGCTGTTTTTGCCGTACTATGGAATGAACTATTATTTGTAGGCGAACATGTACCACGGAAAAAACCTAATTAACATAAGCGTGAAAGTTGGGGAGTGATCAGAAGGCGCAATTATCCATTTTCGATATAGTTTTATCAAACTTAATCAGAAATAATAATAAATGCCTCGAGTTTGCACTAAAGTTTCCCATAAAGTCGTACCCGACTCCATCCGAAAAGAATGGGTTTAAAGAGTAATCGGATGTGTTCTGTTTCAACATTAGCCGCAGCATTTTCCGCAGGGTACACATATATAATATGTATCTATGTATGTTTGTATGTGTCACGGCGGTTTCATGAAAATCGGATTAAGTTTGATTGATACTGCGCACTTTAATTGTAAACTTTATCTGAGTGTATTGATTTTAAACGAATTACGTACGAACTGCAAATATACATTTCCCATTACCATAATCGAATGCCTGCATGGATGTGTAAGGAAAATTGTGCGTATGTGTTTCCCATATGCATGCGTATGTGTGTGTATGCATGTTACTTATGCGCATCATTGCCGACTTTTATACGATTTATCAATTCCATTTAATACCAAATCCCCCGCCCCCTTCTTCTCTCTTCTCTATACTCCATTCAATTTCATGAGCTTTCCGAGCGTTTCGTTCATTTTACTGGCAATAAAAAAATGATTGTTGTTGCTTTGGTTGGTGCATCAGTTGGGCGCCGTCACGCTGCGAGCGCAGTTGTTTAAAATAAAGCGAAAAAGTAATAATAAAACAATTGTAATAGTTTTTAATTCTTTATCTTTCTGCAGTATTTAAAATTTTTGCCATAATAAAGAGTGCTGCACTTGCACTTAAACCGGCGGTTGGCAGTTGCGAAGTAAATATTTGCATCCGACATTAACAACGGGGATGATTGGATAGCCAAATGACTTTTGAACAGTCTGTAAAATCCAACGCCCATCAATTTCTGGGTTAGTGAGAAAAGAGAGTATTCGTGGCTACACACTTCTCAAATGAATTGGAGTTTAAATCACTTCGTAACTCTTTCTAGCTAATCAACTGGTTAAGTGAAGAACTGATTAACGGTTAACCCACCTTAAGTACACTGAATACTAAACCTGAAATTCTTGTTTCAAGCAATGAACATTTTAACTAATACTAGATAATACCAGGAGGATGGAGTCATGTGTAGAAGTTCACGCAAGTGAGGAAAGTTCTCTGATCGCCATTCACTTGGGAGTGGCCAGAAACGATTTTTTTACATATGACTCAAACAGCTCATGACTTCCGGTCTTTGACCAAGTATCCTCTGGGTAGCCTAAGAACATCCGTTTGAAGGCGAGCTAAAGTGAGAAGGCGAAATATTCCCTACTTAGGGTTGTGCGCTGGGTTTGGGAAAGAAAACAACAAGCCTCGGATGAGCGACCCCCCTTTTGATGACGACCATGGCAAACGAATTAAGGACTATGATTTGAGGGCAAGCACCTGGAATGTCCGGTCCCTTAATTTGGAAGGTACTGCTGCCCAGCTGGCTGATGTCCTGATGGTTATCTGTAGTACTGTATTCCAGCATAAGAAGATTCATCAAGCTACCTGGCAGTCTCCGGATCGAAAAACCACCAACCAGATCGATCATGTTGTGATAGTGACAGACGGAAGACACGTCTCCAGTGTTTTAGATTTGCGTGCGCTCCGAGGTCCTAACATCGACTCGGACCACTATATTGTTGCAGCCAAGATTCGCACCCGCCTGAAAGTATTCGACGATGTACCCGCCGCGGGAAGTAGAGTAAGACGAAGAAGGACCTGGCTTCGCTTGGAATATCCAATTGGCGCCACGTAGCGAAGAGAAGAAACGACTGGCACGCTGTTGTTGACTCGGCTATAATCGCATAAGCTGTGTTTAAGCCAGTAAAGAAAAAGAAGAGATAATACCAGGGCGGTCAAGAAGTGCTGTAGTCGGATTAAAGTCTCATAGTGACTTAGCAAGTGGCTTTTTTTCCATAAAAGTGATGGAATTGCAGCAGATGATTGCTTGGTTGGTTGAAAAGAGAGGCGCAGAGCAAAGGCACTGTGGGCTTACTGTGCTCCCGGGTGGTAACCAAATCAAGCTTTATCCAGAAGTGAAATACATCCCGTCTCATCTGGCTGAAGGCTAAGCATTCACAAGAATTATATTCCAGCGTTTCATCACCTTCCGAATCCATTTTGCGAAGCTGAGATCTTCAGATAACCCCCACAATATTACTAAGTTTCCTTTTGCCGAGATGTAAAAGCTTTTTGGTCTGTCCACCATCAACACCACCCCAAAGAAACTTTGTGGTATGCTCCGTATTGATAGTGTTCCAAGACCTGAAGTGTTCATCTAGGTTCCATTGCTTCCAACAATCTTGAAGGAGCTGAAAGATCTGCGGCAGTTAAGTGGCGTTTTATTCCAATTTGTCCCCGAGTGGGTCACTTTGTCTGCCTTTTCATTTATGTCTATTCCTATAGGGCTGTTCCGTCGGTTGATATTAACCGAATTACCTAGTAAAAGTCTACTGCTTGCATTACCTAACGCAGTGAGGCTTAGTATTGGCGCTATAGCCTGAATTGTCACTTTAGAAGGTATATAAACTACCCTTAACAGCTTCTGTTTTGCAAAAACTTCAGCCTGAAAGACTGAATTGTTGTCATTCAGTTTGAACCTACCTTCTGCGTATGGACTGCTATGGAAAAAGCTGGCATCTATTGGAACTGTCGATCAAAGAACCATTATTTTTTTTTGGGGAATGGAAACATTGTGTTTTATTCCTCTACTTGTATTTTTCCGATCACATCGTCAATTTAGCTGAGTTCTTTAACAAGTTCAAGTATGATACCATGCCCGTTTTAATGAGTCTGGCTCCAAAGGTTAAACTCAACAGTCGGCCCTAAGTATTGTGTTACACTTCACTTGAATGTGTATTGCCGGATATCAAGGATAACCTCCATAGCCTTTATTCATGTGGCTTGTATTGAGCCCGTAACCCAATGAAAGCAGCTCTAGTGCGTATACTTCCAAAATCTGAGCTATAAACGTAGAAAGTTATAGATAGGCTAAGCCAAATCCCATCGGAACTTAACAAGTGTCTTCTTCTCATAAAGGCAATGTCGTTGCGGTTTTAGATTTCAGAAGGGTTAAACACGTTATTAACCTCGTTGTTTCGGGTATTCAAGTACCAGTGATACATTTTTGTTGTCTAAATCTCTTCCATTCACAAGGAAAATCATGTATTTTTAATTGATTATAACTAAGTTCACAGGTTTTAAAACATTTTAAAAATACGTAACAATAACGCAAATTAGTGTCTGGAGTAATCAAGAAAATATACCAGCATCCATAAGAGTACTTCGTGACCCTTGTAAATATAAGTTTGTGGATGATATGACGAGTTTCGATTGTTCATGGATTTTCTTCTGACTCTCTCTCTTCCAGCGAATTTTCATTGATTATTAATATCGACATCTTTTTTCACTTTCGCCTTTTGTTATTATTGTCATTGTAAATATTTTTGTTGTTAAACGATGGATCTACATATTTTTGTAAATAACTTCATACTTTGTACATAAAGAAGAACAGAACCAGAGTTCGAATGTGAGTAACGGTTTATACACGTTTAAAGCTTCTACATTGACACACTCATTATTTCTCAGTTCATATTGATACGGAGTAAGGACTATTGATCATTGTGATCATTCGATCTGCTAAAGCATTGAGTTATAAAACATCCATTGAAGAAAAACTAAGTAAAATTATTTGTGGTGCTGGCAAAATTTTATGTTAAACCAGAAAAGCGGAAGTCTTTACGTGAGAGGCATGCTGACCAGACCAAGGTCTAGACCGATTTCATTCAAACAATAATGCTACTGCGATCAAAAAATAAGCTGAAATTTTATTAAAAACTCCGCGGCGTCAGGAAAGCAGGTAAATTTTTTTTCTAACTTTTCAAACGTCTGTTTGTCAAAAGGCTTAATTATCTCTGAGATACACTTATACTTGTAAACTACCGAAATTGAACTTTTGAATTTTACAAAAGTTGATTTTTAAGTTGAATATTCTTGTTCAGATACGGACACAAATTTAGCGAAGACTTCTGGTGATCCAACTATGGTACAAAAAACATTTATAAGTAGAGACACGAGTTAAAAGCGGGCCAAAACGTGTTAAAAACAAACTGCGAGTGCCATGTCCCAAAAATCAAAGATTTGAAACCAATTAGAGACCTCAGATAATGCTAGAATATCATTTGGCCGAGCGAAAACTATTTCAAAAGTGACAAGTCTCGATTCGACACTAAAATCACTATAACGCTTTATGTCCTACTGTATTGGTTCTTTACCATAAGCTTGACTCATGTCATACCACAACCACAGTTTATCGCTTGATTGGGGTCCATGTGGCATTTGGCTATTCAGCAAACTTAAAATTCCAATGTTGAAACTACTGTTTTGACACGATTGAGGAGATAAATATTGAATCGGTCTATTCCGATTGATTTGAGAAGTAGAAAAAACTTTGAATTGGCATTTTATAGGTAGGGTATTACTTTGAAGGGGATGATATTTATATAAACAAATTAAGAATTTCCGGTTTATAAACAAATGTACCCAACTCTTTGATAACAGTAGTAAGATTATAAGCCTTTTAATTTAGCTAAGCTTTCTAACATATTGATCAATATATACGTCTTAATACCAACTGGAATTTTGAAAACTTTTTGTTGGGTACGTGTTGGCTTAAGGAACAGCGACCCATTTTTAGACAATTAACATATTAACCGAAATAAGCGATGTAAAGTCAACCAATAATTCGAAAACGTGTATACTAGTTATAAGGGTTTTGGGTAAGTAGTTGCTCGATTTTGCCCTTGCTAATTCAAGCACACATGATTGACAAAAAAAATATGGTCTCTGAATTTCCCTAATATATCTTACAAATATATTTTCTGTAACAAATATATTTTCTGTAACTGTGTAACTGTGGTCTATATAAATGGTGATTCATTTCGAGGTTCCGTAACTTTTCAAAGAATAAACAAAAGACTTCAAATTTAATGGGATAATGTTTATATAATTCGACAGAACACAAGTAGAACACATATTATCATTTGAATGAATTTGGGGTTAATTTTTTGAAGATAATTTTCTTCAAAAGTCTTCCATGGCTACGTCTAAGATGATCCATGTTCGAACATTTCGATAAGTATTGCATGTGGCGAATGACACGCCTGATGTTTTGCTCCAAGACCTGAAGCGAAACGGGATTGTCAACATAGATTTTAGAATTTACATATCCCCACAAGAAAGAATCTAACGATGTGAGTTCGTGGCTAATGGACCGGCCCAAAATATGAAATAATCTGCTCACTGAAGTTTTCTCTCTATAAAACCAATGATTGATGAGATGTGTAGGAAGTGGCGCCATCTTGTTGAAACCAAATATCGACGAGATTACGAGCTTCAATCTTAGGTATCAAATAGTCTGTTATCATCGCGTGATAACGGTCACCTGACAGCATCGGCATCATTTTTAAAAAAATATGGTCCAATGATCCGACCGGCCAACAAACCACAACACGAAATGGCATTGAAAAACAACTTGTCACTTTAGTGTCCAAATTTATTTTAAATTTTATTCATCAAAATGAAATTTCTGAGACTAGGTATTCTTTAACAAATGTTGTATTTGTTGGCTCATTAATTTATTGATATTCAAATTTGGCATGTGAATATAAATAATAATGTTGAGCACTGTCGCAATTTTTATGAGATGAATACTGAAGGAAAGAAAATTGTAAAATGTGAGATGGTAAGTTTTAAATTGAAATAAATTTTGAAGTACTTGTCATGAGTTTAAACATGCGTTAGTTGCGTTTATGCAGACCAGTCAATGTGTATATTGGGGTTTGTTGGTGACGTCAACGTCGGCAGCGATGGCTATACAAAAAAGTATCTCTAATTGGATCACCCGTTAGGTCATACTGGGGCACTTGAATAGAAGTTTAAGAGTGAGATGACGTACTCGTATTTATTGTAAAGTTTAATGCTTTTAACGTTTTTCTTGCGCCTGTGCATCGAATGTTTAAGCTTTGGATGGGGGTGGGTGTGATTTTTATCCGGATTCGCCTCCTTCAACGCCGTGGGATCAAGTGAGGAAAATATTTCTTACAAACTTGATTTATAATCCTTTAGTCGTTGTAAAACATGTACAAAACTAGTATACTCTGTGAAATATATTGTGGAGCAAACAACCAATTTTCACATTTTTGCAGAACATCAAAACTCTAAACATTTAGAAGACTTTGTGTTTACACTACAAGTCCATTATAAGAAAAAAATGTTGAAACTAAGGCTTTAGATAAAACGGTGAGCTTTAAAATGAAATATTTTTGATCAAAAAATATTTGAATCACACACTGCTTTTAATCCGCATTTAAATTTATTCTCATTGTCAATGTACAGTTAATTTGATAAAACTATTGAAAACTTTTAGTGCTGCACATGTAAAGCACAGAGCAAATAAAAAAGCACTGCTTCATTAAATGTTTAATTTTTTATATTAACAAAGGCAAAATAGTTAAGTCAAAATGTATAAATCTGCAACTAAATGTATGTAATTAAAACTTTGCCACAAGTGAAAAGCGATTAAACAGCAAATACTAAAAGCAAAACCTTATCGTCCATAATTAATTTCATTTAATTTTATGCACAATAAGTGAACACACACACAAACGCAAATACACTGACGAGCGCGAATAGTTGAGGTCCTACTGCGAGGTTCGGCACAGGCTTGCAACAGTTAAAGGGGGGTGTGGCTCGAGAAAAACCCCAATGAACTTTGCGGCAAGAGCATAACACATGCCAACAACATTAACTAAATTACACACAAATTCATATATGAGTATAGGTGTGTGTGTGTGTGTGTGTGTGTGTTTAGCAGCGGCGTTGCCATCTTCATCAACATCAACATGAACATTATCATCACAGCCATACTCAGCAGCTCCGCATATTACAGTGGCAAATGCCATTAATTTTACAACACCCGGAGCGAACCACTAGGATGCCGCCTTATCGCATTCGGCATGGATACGAGCCTTTTCTCTGTCTTCCTTTCTCCTTTTTGGCTGGCAAAGGCGAGTGCTGGCGCACACATATGGGTCCAAGGAAATTTTCATAACTATAATTGCTTACCCCGAGCATTCGGTTACATAAGTGCGGAGTTCTAGTAAAAATAGTTAGTTAAAGCGTAAAAGTTTCAAGCGCCCCAAGGCAGACGATAGCAACCATGTGGACTAGTTAGTTGGGTTAATTGTTAGCTCTAAATATTAATATTCTACAGTTTGAATAATGCCTTTGATGCGAACGAAAATCGCAATATCCGCTGTTAATATTTTAACGGTGTACTTATATTTATATGGGAAATTGTATAGCGCTTATTGGCATCATCTTTATAGTGGAAGGAACTCGTTTTATTGCCCCATTTTGGGATTAAGTACATAAGATTTAAATCATAAGAAAAATCGAAATGAAACCGCTGAGGTAAATGGCTCTGGGCGAGAGATGTTGTGGGCTCCAAATAACTATATAATCGTATGTATATTGTTTGTATAAAATGTCTTTGAAGAAGTTTTCTATCACACCGGTCTAGATAGGACGACTCGAAGCTTCGAGTATGGTTCTGACCAAAAGATGCTGTTATGGACGAAAACATAAAAAAATGCAACATCTTTTCGTACGACTGCAAAATATTTTCGTGTCCTAAAACCATACGACGTATTTTTGAAAGTACAGGTGAGAACACAATATACATTTTTCAAAGAAAACGTATGGATTACAGCCCAATTCGGTTTCATATTTGCCTATTTTACCCCAGGGAAAGAATCTCTTTAAGTCGCAATATTTTATTTTACAAATTGACTAATATTTCCCTGTCAGCTATTGACACAGGTGTTCTCATATTCGCTATCTAAAGAGTTAATAATTTTTAATTGAGATGGCTTAACCTCAGCTTATATCTTGTGCAAAATTATTTCCTTTTACCTTCATTGGTGCTGGATTTGTGTGCTGTAAATTTAAGGAATCTCAGCCTGGAAATTCAACGCAGGATTACTCTTGCCAACAGGTGCTACTTCGGAATGAGTAGGCAATTGAAAAGTAAAATCCTCTCTCGACGAACAAAAACCAAACTCTATAAGTCCCTCATAATTCCCATCCTGCTATACAGTGCAGAGGCTTGGACGATGGCAACAACCGATGAGTTGACCTTAAGAGTTTTCGAGAAAAAGGTTCTGCGAAAGATTTATGGTCTTTTGCGCGTCGGCCACGGCGAATATCGCATTCGATGGAACGATGAGCTGTACGAGACATACGACGACATTGACATGGTTCAGCGAATTAAAAGACAGCGGCTACGCTGGCTAGGTCATTTTGCGCGGATGGACGAAAACACTCTAGCTCTGAAAGTATTCGACGCTGTACCCGCTGGGGGAAGCAGAGGAAGAGGAAGACCTCCACTCCGTTGTAAGGACCAAGTGGAGAAGGACCTGCCTTCGCTTGGGATATTAAATTGGCGCCATGTAGCGAAAAGAAGAAGAAGGACTTCACATAAATACTCCCAATTTCCGTTTGAAGCTTTGGCCAATGAGCAATGCCCACATTAAGCAAAATTATCAGTAAACTGATTTTGATTTTTCGTAAGCAGTGTCTTTTCATGTGAATATATTTATTCAATTCAACATTAGATTCTGGTACCAATTTAAGCACAGGAAACTGAAACAGTAAATACTTTTTAAGCCAACTTCTAAAAGTTATCAATAATTTTTATAATTAAAAACCAATCGAAATTTCCTATAACGGTGTATATTTGTGCTTAGAATGAATCGGGCGAAAGCTTGTTCTAGACCCTATCCACATAAAATTGTTCTCACTCAAGAACTGAAGCTATTGCACCACCATAAACGTCGCAAATTTGCTGATTTTGCCTTGGAACCACTTGAAAACAATAAAATTTTTTTGAAAATCCTCTACCTCGATGGGGTTTACTCCCAACTGAGTGGCGCGGTAAAGTAAATATACAATACTGTCGATTCTGGTGCGAGGAATATCCACAAATATTCCGAAATGAAGCTAGCGATACATTTACTGTCAATGGAGATCGGTCGAGGTCGATGATAACCAACTTTAGCAATTGGAAGAAGTTGATCTTGATAACATCTGAGTTTAGCAAGCCGGCGCTATCTGCCACACAGCATTTGCAACAACCGAATTATTGCGAGAAAAGTTAGGAGGTTCGAAAATTTCCAGAAATTGTGACATTGATGGCCTGTAGTCACTGGTCATTACCAAGAAACCGGATTATCTTCAAGCTTCATAAGTCAGTATTGACTGTGCTATTGATTTATTGGAAAAAGTACTCGAAATGAAACTTGGTATGCAGGTTTCTTAGTACAAAGAAAAATACGAGTTTGTAGAAAGGGGTAATCGGACCACTGCCACGTCCAAAATCGCCAGTAATCAAAACCATATATTAGTTTGTCAAAAAAGTCTCGCGGTATTTTTTTTGAATGATTTATTGAACACCTAATATTATAAAATAAACACTAAATTAAGATATAAAACTACTAAAAGCGTGATAAGTTAATAACTTAATACGCCAGAGACATTAAATTTCACTACCAAAATGGTATGAGAGAGCTGTAAAGGAGCTGGTGTGTATATTAAACGATGGGCGTGGCACTACTGATTCCGACAAATTTTAGTACATGACATTCTCGTCGTTTTAACGGAGTTATCTTATCCCCGTTAGGGTAGTGAGGATTATTCAAGTTGTCGTCGACGTCATCTAACGGGAAGTCCAGTAGACGTGCTGTTTCGACGGGGTCGAACCAAAAGGATGCAAGGAGGTGGCCAGTGTCATGCGGAGACTCATGGCACGCAGGATATATGTTGAATATATCGGGGTCTATTCTATACAAGGAGGAATTTAACCTGCTACAATATCCAGAACGAAGCTGCACAAGGGTCACTCGCATTTATCGCGGCAACTCGAGCACTTCGTCTTCAATAGGTGGTGATTTGACTCTAAGAACGCCATTCATTGTCGTCGATGTAATTGAAAAAAGACCTCTTGATGTTTATAGGAGACGGTTCCGCTCCAAGCAGGTGACTGCGGGGGTGATTTCTGCGAAAACATCCCAGCAGGAACTGCTTGGAGAGGAGTTCATTATGCTACTTAACTGGGAGTATAAGCGTCTCCCTATGTAGATGTTCGATCGGAGACATTAAGAGGCATCTTGTAGCGGTCCGAAGTGCAGTGTTCTGTCAGGTCTGTAGCTTCTTCATCTGCGTTCCACTGCGGCGTAGGTGAAAACCGGCCGGTCGATTGCCTTGTACCTTGCCAACAACGTTTCTTTGTCTTTACCCCATGTGCTGCCTTTTAGCGACTTGAAGATTTTGTTGCGGCTTTGTGGCGATAATCGTGGTCATACGAGGAGTGAAGGAGTATAGAATATGAAATGTTACAACTAAAATCTTACGATTATTGACAGTAGGAATCTTGACGCTACCGACTGCAATATTAACTTGGACAGATAGCTGTTCACCTTTGAAGATTTGCCATTGATCCCCTTGCCCGACGTCAATATCGTGTAATCATCAGCGTACGAAGTTATGGAAACTTCATTTGATGGCTGTGGGAGTTTCGGGATGTAAAAGTAAAACAGTAGCGGGGAGAGGACACCACCCTGCAAAACCCCCTGTTTAATTACTCCCAGATTTTTCTCCTCGAAATAAAGGGTGATTTTTTAAGAGCTTGATAACTTTTTTTAAAAAAAAAACGCATAAAATTTGCAAAATCTCATCGGTTCTTTATTTGAAACGTTAGATTGGTTCATGACATTTACTTTTTGAAGATAATTTCATTTAAATGTTGACCGCGGCTGCGTCTTAGGTGGTCCATTCGGAAAGTCCAATTTTGGGCAACTTTTTCGAGCATTTCGGCCGGAATAGCCCGAATTTCTTCGGAAATGTTGTCTTCCAAAGCTGGAATAGTTGCTGGCTTATTTCTGTAGACTTTAGACTTGACGTAGCCCCACAAAAAATAGTCTAAAGGCGTTAAATCGCATGATCTTGGTGGCCAACTTACGGGTCCATTTCTTGAGATGAATTGTTGTCCGAAGTTTTCCCTCAAAATGGCAATAGAATCGCGAGCTGTGTGGCATGTAGCGCCATCTTGTTGAAACCACATGTCAACCAAGTTCAGTTCTTCCATTTTTGGCAACAAAAAGTTTGTTAGCATCGAACGATAGCGATCGCCATTCACCGTAACGTTGCGTCCAACAGCATCTTTGAAAAAATACGGTCCAATGATTCCACCAGCGTACAAACCACACCAAACAGTGCATTTTTCGGGATGCATGGGCAGTTCTTGAACGGCTTCTGGTTGCTCTTCACCCCAAATGCGGCAATTTTGCTTATTTACGTAGCCATTCAACCAGAAATGAGCCTCATCGCTGAACAAAATTTGTCGATAAAACACATTTCGAACCGAACACTGATTTTGGTAATAAAATTCAATGATTTGCAAGCGTTGCTCGTTAGTAAGTCTATTCATGATGAAATGTCAAAGCATACTGAGCATCTTTCTCTTTGACACCATGTCTGAAATCCCACGTAATCTGTCAAATACTAATGCATGAAAATCCTAACCTCAAAAAAATCACCCGTTAGTACCACACAGGTAGTTCATGGTCCACCTCTTCAGTCCTGGAGAGAGCGTAGTTTGTTCGATGTCCTGCAGTGCCGTTGTGTGATTGTTATTGTCAAAAGCTTTGGACAAGTCAAACGCTACAAGCATCGTTCTCTCGCAGAGTGGTTTTTAGTTAAGGCCACGAATTACCGTGGATGTCCTCTGTTGGTGTCGATGGTTGAGTTTGGATGGAGCCTTTTAGCGCAAACGCAGCAGAAAAATTCCTCCGGGCCCATGTTGGACTCAATGCCAGCACTAGTCAGGAGGATACTGATCAATCCTGCTGCAAGGCGTTGCTCTAATGACGACAAACTTAAATTAGTACTCATCGATTCAAACGGGGTTAGATCGCCTCTTACATTTTTATGTCGAAATTGGATAAAAACTACGTATACATCCCATATGCAGGTGGGTTCCAAATTAAACAGGACTTAAAAAAACAGAACAAATGGTTTTTCAAAATAGTCTCCCTCTGCCTCTGCCTCAATACAGCTTTTTGCACGGTCCAAAGCATGTCGAAAGGGTTTTTTTAGCTCGTTGGCCGGTATGGCCGCCAGTATGCTGGTGCATGCCTTTTGAATGGCCTCTGCGTCTACACAATGCTTTTCTTTCATGGGCATTTCATTTTTCCGAAAAAAAAGAAGTAGCACGGTACCATCTCATGTGAATAAGGGAGTGGTTAATGCTAAAAATGTGAGTTTTGGTCAAATAATCGGTCACAAGCGTCGATCGAAGAGATGGCGCATTATTGTGCAACAAACGCCAACTTTCATCTTCGCGATATTCGGCGGAAAACGTCGAAAACGGCGCACCAAACGAGATAAATCGATGTATTGGAGATGTTTGATTCCATTTCAATGATAATTTCGGCTGATTTTTGATGAATTTACGCACAGTTTCGATGGAATTTCCAGTGTTCATGGACCTTGATTGGCTGACATGTTGATCGTCAGTTATGTTCTCAGGACCACTTTAAAAACGGTAAAACAACTCGTTCTCTCTGCTACGGTATAGGCAGTCATCGCCATAAACTTGATTCATCAATTGAAACGTTTTGGTAAAAGTTTTACCGTTTTCAAAACAAAATTAAATGGTGGCTCTTTGTTCGAAGCTCATTTTCGCACCGATAACACAAACATACTGACACTGAAAACGCAATAACTTCCAATTGATGAAATATCATTAAATTCTCATTGGCCAATCGATAAAGATAGCAGATTCACCACCACGCACCAGTGGACATATAGATGGCACCATCAGGGGGCGCTAGATTCAAAAAGTCCAGTTTACTTAAGTGCTTAGATATTGAAACAAAAATTTCATTATTTTTAAATGCTATGTAGGGCTATAAAGCTTTTTTTATAACCGCGCAAATTTACGAAACAGCGAAAGGTACATGCGAAATCGTAGCAAAGGGCCGAGTAACGACACTGTAAGGTGGTCAGGTATTAGACTAACTTTATTTGCACAATTCTTCTCCTTAAATAATATTCCATACAATATTTCGATACCGCTAAATATGTACATAATTCCGCTTTGTATTAATTCATATATACACACATATATGTTATGTACTTCTAACAGTCCATACACTAAGTACCTACTTAACGCTATTGCTTCTTCATATAATTTAGAAAAGAGAAATGTAAAATGGGAATGCAGCATTGCAATATGCTGCTTACATATTAAGCTTAGTAAATGCTAAATAGGACCAACTAATTTGCACAAACAAACATACGTGTAATTGCGTGAGCGAAACATAGCGTTAGCAAAAGTGTACAGAGCAAACGCAAGCAAACACAATGCAAATACAATTATTAACTGCATTGAGGTGAATGACTTCTAATGCTTAACCTTGAATATTAGGCAAATAAGAAGAAGTAGTAATAGCAAAAAATATATAAGAACATATGGTTGAAGTAAGCAGTGGTTTGCAATCGGTGACCCAACATCCCGGCCCCGTTGAAAGGCATTTCAAACAGTGAGTAATGCTAGCTTGTGAATTGGTCGCCGAATGATTCCCTTCGTTGTTCGAATGTCCACCACACGTATTTTAGAGTCCTTTCCTGGAATGCAGTTTATAACTCTTCCAATATGCCATTTTTGTGGTGGTAAGTTGTCTTCATGGATGATAACCATTGAGTTGTTGTTGATGTTTGGCTGTTCCGAAAACCACTTTGATCGTATTTGAAGTTCGTTGATATAATCATTTGACCACCTGTTCCAAAACGTCTGTTTAATGCTAGTGATTTGATTCCATCTGTGTAAGCTGCTTATTTCAGCTGACAATCTTCGCTCTGGGAGTGCCCTTAGTGCGCTACCAATAATAAAATGCCCTGGAGTTAATGCTTCATAATCGTTTGGGTCCGATGATAATGGTGTTAGCGGCCGAGAGTTTAACACGGCTTCTATCTCCACCAACACTGTTGTTAGTTCCTCAGTCGTGAGTCTTGCATTTTTGATGGTACGGTTGAGATGACCTTTAGCCGATTTGACTGCGGCCTCCCAAATACCGCCGAAATGAGGTGCTCTGGGAGGAATGAAATTAAAATTTACAAATTCATTAGCACAGTATTTTACAATTCTATCTTTGTTTTCGGTATTAAATAAAAATGATTTTAATTCAGCTAGTTTGCTGCAAGCGCCCACAAAATTTGTTGCGTTGTCACAAAAGATGTCAGAGGGTAGCCCCCTCCTTCCAATCATCCGCTTTAATGATGCTAAGAATGCGTCCGTTGTAAGGTCCGATACAAGTTCGATGTGAACCGCCTTTGTCGCTAGACAAACAAAGATCGCTATGTACGATTTATAAGGTGTTTTACCTCGAATACGCAAATATACGTTGACTGGTCCGCAGAAGTCAATACCGCAACGCGCAAAGGGGCGAGATGGAGTCAATCGCTCGACAGGCAACTGTCCCATTACTTGATTCATCAACTTTGGCTTGTAACGTATACAATGTGTACACGATCTGACGATACGTCTTGCCAAATCGCGTGCATTGACTATCCAAAACTGAAGTCTTATTAATGCTACGAGTGCCTTTGGTCCTGCATGGTAGTGTTTCCGATGTAGGTGGCGAGCGTAATGCACAACGAATTCGCACTTGCTTGGCAACAGCATTGGGTGTTTCCTTTCTTCTGGAATATTTGCTGATTCCAATCGACCTCCAACTTTGAGTATTTGAAATCCTTCGGTATACTCTAAAAACGGATTCAAATAACGCAATGGGCCATTTGTCGTGAGACCTTTCTGTAAAAGATGAATGTCATTAGCAAAATGTATATGTTGAATGTTCCAAATTATGCAAAGTAAAGCGTGATGCAATTCTTGTGGTGATAGAGTAGATGATTCTTTAAGTTTTGTATTATGTCTACAAATATTGATGAAGCGGAACATCCAAGCTATTAATCGAAGGCTGTTCGAGTAGTTACTTCGCTTATTCACGATTTCCAAAATGTAATTGGTGCTAACGATTGATTTAAATGCAGATTTTCGCTTCTCCTTTTCGACAACTTCCATGTCGATATCATTGCAGCTGACTTTTGGCCATTTATTTAAGTTTCCGTATAGAAACCCCGGTCCGGTGTACCATATTGAATTAACAAGTTCCTTTACGGTACATCCTCTAGACGCAACATCCGCCGGGTTACAATGAGTTGGTACATGTCTCCAATGGGCACCTTTGGTTAAGTCCTGGATTTCCGAAATTCGATTGCCAACAAAGGTCGAAAGTGTTGCAGAATGCATCTTCAGCCAATGTAAGACTATTTGTGAGTCTGTCCAAAGAAAAATATTAAAAGATTTATCAGAAATTGTTGGTTTGATTTTTGCTAATAAACGAGCGAGGAGAAGAGCGCCACAAAGTTCTAATTTTGGTAACGATTGTTTTTTGATGGGTGCAACTCTGGACTTAGCAGTGAGTAAGCGAATAGTAGCAGTGCCAGATTTGTTGATAAAACGAGTGTAAATTGCGCAACCATATGCACGAATCGATGCGTCACAAAATCCATGTATCTCAAAAGACTCCATATCTGCTGAAAAACAAGGCCTTGGCACCTTGATTAATGAAAGATCCGATAAGGAATCCAGAAAGTTTTTCCAAGCCCATTCAATATTCTGTGGCACTGATTCATCCCAATCCAACTTTAGTAGCCATATTTCTTGCAACAAAATTTTTGAAGTTATAACAACAGGAACCAAAATACCGAGTGGGTCGTAAAGTGACGATGCAACAGATAGGATAGAACGTTTTGTAAGACGACCAGTGAGTCCTAGTTTTGCTTCAAATGAAAAAATAAAACAATCAAGATTTTGGTTCCATTTTAGTCCGAGTGCGTTAGTGATAGATGAATCTACGTTTAGATCCTTTAACGAGTCGTCATCTCTGAATCGATGATGATTAGAATGCCACTTTGTTAATTTAAACTTTCCTAATTCTAACAGTTGTGTTACCTCTTGTTTTATCTGTGAAAGTTCGGTTAGACTGTCAGCACCACACAGTAAGTCGTCTACGTAAAATGATGACTTCACGATCTTTGCGCCAATTGGGAATTGTTTTGAATGCTCTTCAGCTAGGTACAACAAACTCCGTATAGCGAGATATGGTGCAGCAGCCATTCCATACGTTACAGTATTTAGTTGGTATGTCCGAATGTCCTCAGATGGTGAACCCCTCCACAGAATGTACTGGAACTTTCGATCATCTTCATGCAGTAATACTTGCCGATACATCTTGACTATGTCCGCAGTGAGTGCAAACCTATTGAATCGGAAACGAAGAAGAAGAATAAAAAGTTCGCATTGGATTGTAGGACCAACAATCTGAATATCGTTCAGTGATTTTTGGGATGTAGTTCGACAGGAGGCGTCAAATACGACTCTTAGCTTTGTTGTTGTACTTGTTGGTTTAAGAACGCAATGATGTGGTATAAAATAATGCGGTTCGCTCAGATTCGGATTCCTTACGATGCTCATATGACCCAGGCTCTCGTAGTCGTTCATAAACTCAACGTACTGTGCTGTCAATTGTGGTGATTTGGCTAATCGACGTTCTTGTGCATTGAAACGTCGCAATGCCGTAGTGTATGACTCACCCAAGCACGTCGGATCATTTGACCACTATTCTGCCGCAGGGCCTTCTTGACACGGTTGTATTGTATAAATGATCACAAATCTGTTGTTCACGAGTCCAAGGCTCTGGGATGGTAGTGACTTCTTCCAATTTCCACAACTTTTCCAATTTGGCATCTAAAGATTCATTGGCTAAAAATAAACAAGATGGCTTAGATATATTGTTACTGCCGGTATTATAGCGTCCTGAAACGATCCAGCCTAAGAGCGTTTTTTGCAAGATAGGTAAATTAGACGCAAGATGGATTTGGCCTACAGATAGCAGACTGAAAAATGTTTCCGTACCCAGCAACATGTCGATCTTCTTTGGTTTATGAAATTCATCATCAGCGAGTACTATATTTTTTGGAATATTCCATGTTGAAATGTTGATTTCCGGATCTGGTTGATAAGCAATGTGCGATGTAATACAAAAGGTTAATGGAAGCTCGAAGCCGGTGACTTGAGACTTGATGTTAGTTGAAGTTTTGAATTTAATATTTGTTGATGACGAACCGATGCTTTGAATTTCTATGTTTTGTTTGTTTCTTGGCAGCAGCAATCTTTGCGAAAAATCATCTGTGATGAAATTGACTTGCGAACAGGAATCTAGCAATGCTGTGCCCAATCTATAGCTTCCAGTTGAATCACGAACGAGAATTTTTGCTGTTGCAAGGATTACATTATCCAACGATGAATTATTCATATGAGTATGTACGGCTGCCTCCTGTGTAGGAAATAGTTGAGTAGTTGTTGGTTGGCTTGAAGGCGGTGAAGTAAACTATGGTGTTGTCGTGCACAAACCTTGCACCTGTGCGATGATGAACAATTGGCTACTTGATGTCCCTTTGATAAGCAATTGATGCAAAGTCCAATTTTCTTTGCATGATCGAAACGTTGAGTTATGTTTAGCGACTTAAACCGTTCACAATTAAAAATCTTGTGGTTGTTGTTAAAACAAAATTGACACGATATGGTAGAGCAGGAAAATGTGTAACCTTTTGGTTGACTTCTTGATTTCGGAGTGGAGTGTTTATTAAAACCTTGAGCTGGCGAAGTACTACCATGCGGGTTGTCGAGTGACTCCAGATATTGGCAATGTCTTTCCAAAACTGCGATGAAATCCTCCCATGACGGCAGCGTTCTGAAATCTAGCGACTCCTTCCACCTTTTGTTGGTCTGTTCATCAGACTTCTGCAATATTAGGTAAATTAGCATTGCTTGAGAAATTTGCCTGTCATTACCCAGTGATGTCAAAGAACCATAAATAGCAGAAGCTTTGTCAATCAAACTTCTTAGCTGACTGCCATTCGGTTTCATAACTGCTGGTAAATCAAATAGCGAACTTATTCCTTCCAAGAAAATTAGTGGTTTGTTGTCATAACGTACCTTCAAGCGCTCTAACGCCTTTGGGTAGTTTTCATTTGTAACCTGAAACGCATTTACAGTTTCTAAGGCTTGCCCTTGGAGACAATTTCGCAAATGGTTGAATTTTTCAATATTTGTTAAATTGAACTCGTGATCAATTATTTGTTTGAACGAGGTAATAAAATTTTGATAATTCGAATACTTGCCATCAAACGTAGGAAGCTTAAGTGGTGGAAGTTTTGAACTTGATTGTACCACGCAAGTTGTATCCGAAAATGAAACGTTGTTATCTTCTGCCAGTTGCGATTGAATAACCAATTTAGTTGTTATGTAAAGTTCTTCCAGGTCAGCACGTCCTCCGTCCTCAGCATCCAATCTTTCGATGTCCGTTTGAATTGAGAGAATCTGTTTGAAGTATGACTCCAGGATGCCTAGACGACATTTGTATTCCGCTACTGAAAGAACTTTTCCACCTGGTCGTAAGCTAGCATCGATGATATTTTTAATGCGTGTGATATTTTTCTTGGTGCTGGTGCGTTGTTGTTTTAGTTCGTCCAAAGACATTGTAGAACGGGATTCTATTTATGTGCTTTATATTGACTTCAAAATTGTTTCAAATGATTTCAATTTTCCTTCTAGTGAGAAGTTGAGTAATAAATGATTTGTTAATTTATTGCGAAATGATATCAACGAAATTATATTGTATATATGCGAAACAAATATGCGAATATCACCTGGAGGAAGTGGTACTAGCGAAACGTAGCGGCGACAAGTAGATGTGCAGTTCTGTGTGCGATCGATGCTGATGTGTCTAATGGTAAAGATGTCCAATGGTGAAGATCCAATGACGATGATGTCCCACGATGCAGTCTAATACTGACCACCAAACTTCGAAAGATATGCGAACAACGAAACAATTTACTCGTGCCCCACGTTGGGCGCCAAAAAATGTAGGGCTATAAAGCTTTTTTTATAACCGCGCAAATTTACGAAACAGCGAAAGGTACATGCGAAATTGTAGCAAAGGGCCGAGTAACGACACTGTAAGGTGGCCAGGTATTAGACTAACTTTATTTGCACAATTCTTCTCCTTAAATAATATTCCATACAATATTTCGATACCGCTAAATATGTACATAATTCCGCTTTGTATTAATTCATATATACACACATATATGTTATGTACTTCTAACAGTCCATACACTAAGTACCTACTTAACGCTATTGCTTCTTCATATAATTTAGAAAAGAGAAATGTAAAATGGGAATGCAGCATTGCAATATGCTGCTTACATATTAAGCTTAGTAAATGCTAAATAGGACCAACTAATTTGCACAAACAAACATACGTGTAATTGCGTGAGCGAAACATAGCGTTAGCAAAAGTGTACAGAGCAAACGCAAGCAAACACAATGCAAATACAATTATTAACTGCATTGAGGTGAATGACTTCTAATGCTTAACCTTGAATATTAGGCAAATAAGAAGAAGTAGTAATAGCAAAAAATATATAAGAACATATGGTTGAAGTAAGCAGTGGTTTGCAATCGGTGACCCAACATGCTATTTGTTAAGAGTAGATAAAATAATTTTTTTAATGGTAAAGAGTGAGTCTGTTAGATCAAATGTGCTGGAATGAAAATTGAAATCGTGACATATACCGTGGGATGGTTCCTTTAACTCAAAATTTGTTCTAGAAAATTTTAAAAGTAAGGGTCTAAACTGCCTGGTAGAGCGAGCGGAACGTTAAAATTAATATCAGAATAGAAAGATGGGCTACAGACTGACCCATTCATAAGTTTTACAAGAAATATTATACCAAGCATCTTTCAACGACTATTGAGTGTCGGGAGATTTGTAAGATTTAAACGGTTAGTGTAGGAGGAAGATTTAAACTGGAATCCCAATGTAAATGACTTAAGGCAAAAAGTAAAAATTGTTTTTGAACGGACTCTGACTTATCCGAATGGACTTGGTAACTAGGGTTCCAAACCACAGAAGCATACTCTAATATAGGCCTCACCAGAGATGTAAAAAGAATGTTTGTGGTAAGCGGATCTCTCAATTCTTTACACCAACGTTTAGCAAAACTAAGAGCACCTTTAGCTTTAAAAACCGTGGAAGATGCATGAAGATTAAAATTGAGTTTGGGGTCCATAGTTACTCCAAGATAAACAAAACTGCATACCTGCTCCAACCTAAAGTTTTGTATTTCATATGAAGTAAGGTCTACAGATCTATGTGAAAAGCACATCGTTTAACATTTAAGGTTCAATGGCATGTCATTTCTATCAAACCATACATAACTGTTTGTCTATTTATTTCGCTGTTTGAAGTATGTATGTATGTATATGTTTTAACAAGTTTTACATCGTCAGCATATAGTAAAACTTTTGAATACTTAACAACAGGACTAAGATGGCCACTTTGAGGGACGCCTGAAGGAACATTGATTATGTCAGAAAATGTATCGTTAAATATGACATGTTGAAGTCTATTACTAAGATGAGAAGCAACCCATTTTAGAAATATTGGTTGAAAACCAAGAAGATCAAGTTTATTCAAAAGAATTGAATGGTTTACGTTATTACTAAAATCTGTGTATATAACATCAGTATTTTTATTGTCCCTAAAACCTACATGTGATACAAATTCAAGCAAATTAGTTACTGTAGATTTCGCTTTATGAAAACCGTGTTGAAAACAAGAAATTAGTGGAGAGATCCGGAAGGCTATGTCGTCTGTTATAATTGCTTCAAAAGGTTTAGGTATTGTTGATAACTTTGCTGTTCCCCTATAGTTTTCAGTAGATGACCTAAATTCACTGTTAAATTAAGAAATGAATTAAATAGTTTTGTTAAGGGTTGGTATATATATTTGGCACATTTCTTAAGAAAGCTTGATGGGATCATATCTGGGCCATAATTGTATGATTGTTCTAACATATTTAACTGGTATGAGACGTCTGCTTCGGAAATGGTAGGTGCATTAATGACAGACATCGAACATAACTTGTGCTGATGCGGAACAGTTTTGGGTTTTTTTTTAGAGTATTTGGACTTGAAGAATTCAAAGAACATATTAGAAATGGTGTGATTGTCACTAGACATATTAGATTTATATTTCATAACGGACGGAAAATTAGAAATCCTGCGTTTGGAGTTGACGAAACCATAGAAAAATTTTGGATTATGTATACCATTATTTTTTACTTTGTTTATTTAATTATTATAACATACTTTGTTAAGTTCAGCAAATTGTCGACGCAATTTTGATAAGTCAGCAACTAAACCAGTTTTTTTAAAGAGTTTAAATGGAAAAGATTTTAATTAAGCAATTAAGAAATAATCGTTCTCATATAATGGTATGTCTGTAGTCAAAAACTTAGCCGCCATATACTTAATATAAAAAAAGAAATGTGGTGTCGTGGGACACCAGGTAGGAACGAAGTTCCTTCGGATAATGTAGAATCGATACAATTTGCAAAAAAAAATTGTGCTTAATTTTATGTAGGTTGGCCTGATTTTTCTCTCAAATTTCGCTGATTAGCTTTTATTTAAGTATAGATAAGTATTAAGAAAATTTAGTATTTTAAGAAATAATGAATTACGTAAAATAAAAAAAAAAAATGTAATTCAAATTATTAACTAAAATAACAAAATAATAATCAAGTTGCCTATAACTTGTCCAAGTAACTAAAAGAATTTCACATTTCCGAGTTCTCTACAAAAGTCTTCGAAACTTCTACTTTGACCCCAGCTTATTCCTTCCGTTTCGCGTGTAGCCTTATCTATTACTATATCCAATACGATGTTAAGGGAATATTTAAGTCTAAATTCAGAAATTTCAAATGTAAATTAATATTTTTAATATACATTTTTTATTATTTTAACATTGCAAGAATACATAACAAAATCTGAAAATAGGTACCAGGGTCTAAATATACGGTTTCATAGGGGCTTGAACAGTTTTGATTGGATTTGAACAATTCTTGGACATAAGGTGGCATACACTAAAGATATAAATTGTGCAAAGTTGTATCCAGTTATATTCATAGCTACTTGATTTATGTACTGGAAACTGAACGAATCAAGTGTAATTTAAAATTGTGCTATATGGGAAGCAGGCATGGTTGTTGTCCGATTTCGTCCATTTTCACAATGTTACATAAGAATGTAAGAAGAATGCCACGTACTAAATTTTGTCGAAATCGGTCAGTCGGGTCCCGAGATATGGGATTACAACAAAAAGTTGGCGGTTCTTTTAGTAGAAATGAGCGGGATTATAAGCCGATTTCATTCTTTTTTGGTCGGTAGAAGTTCTTATAAGATTAGTACTCAGCAAATTTGGTTGTTGCAGCTTAAGTGGTTTAAGAGCTATGTACATTATTAGACGGCGGGGCCAAGCCCACTTTTTCAAAAGGTTGTGCCCACAGGTGCCCTTAGCTACTGCCATTCCTTGTGCTTATAGCTTCATATCTTAACTGATCGCTTAGTTATGGAACTTTATATATTTTCGGTTAGTGGCGATTTGTGTTCGGACAGACAGACAGTCAGCCGAAATTCAACTTTTCTCTTCGTCCAGATCCTTTATATACATATATATAACCCTATATCTATCTCGCTTAGTTTTAGGTGATACGTACAACCGTTAGTGGAACGAAACTATAATACTCTGTAGTAACTGGTTGCAAGAGTATAAAAAGTACCAGCTGATAATATGTGGTCTCAAAAGATTGGGACGTGCCCATACAAATGATTTTAATCCTCGCAACAATCTAAAACTACCACATTTATAACTGTTCGGTGTTTTTTTGTTATTATAAAAACTTAAATTTTGGGATATGGTTAATTCTGGACCTAGACAAGTCTTTAAAGAAGACTCTGTATCATTGTATAGGTGATTTTATTCAATTAATGAGCTCTTTTTCTTACAAAGTACGTTAACCCACATCAAAGTAGACCGTTTTATTAAATCAATTAATTTTAATTCTATTATCGAATGCATTCCAGAATATGAAGTGCATTGAACGCCTCTTGGAAGTCGATAAAGATGAGATACAGAGGGAAGCGTCATAATTTCATTAATTTTTTCCATACCGGATACAAAACGCTTTCTGGAGTCTTTGCGACAGGGGCCTAAGATCCTGGGTCTCAAACAAAGATACTTATAAATAGCTTTTTGAGCTCGAAGAGCTTACGGTCTTTTTCTTACGGTTTTACTATCACTTTTTTCAGTTAGGTCCCGCAGCAAAACCCCTATCTTCTCCAAGCCTGCCGTAAGGAACTTCGTTCCAATATTTTCGAACTTCCGGATGACTTTGTGCAGCATACTATATCGGCCAAAATATGAGTTATAAATAAGAGGGGGTGTTTTATTCATATCTTTGAGCGAAAACTTGGCCTAGCCTTTATATAACTAATATCAGGATTTTTGAACTTTCTGAACTTTACTCTATATGACTGGTTTTACACCTTAAAGTATTTCCCTGGCTTTTATTCTTGCGATTTGTAAGAGTATAAAATATTCGGTTGCACCCGAACCTAGCCCTTCTCTACTTGTTATATACAAGTATATGTTTTGTAGGGTCTCCGATGTTTCCTTCTGGGTCTTCGCGGCATACATAATAACAAGGTATAAACATTAGGTTTATCTCAAGTAACCACGTGATCTGTTTGAATAGTTTTTAGATTAAATTAAGCCCCTTAAATATCATTATTATGTCGCTTTGTCAACAAACAAAGTTCATTTAGACTGGACGTATGCAAAATGAATTAATTGAGGCATTAAGAGACCTTTACCAAAAACATGTGTATATTTTGAAATAATGACAGCTATAAGTCAACAAGCATTTGCAGTTAAAATGGTTTTAAAAATTCATTTTTAACTGAAAAATTTATTATTTTACAAATATTCTTGTAGTTCAGTATTTGCTAAGCGCATATTCAAGCGAAACATGAGCAAAATCAGCTCAATAGAAATGTACATGTATGCATATAATAGTATGTGTGTAGGTTCGAAGTCGATTTAATTGACAGGAAATTTATGTAACTGTACAACATTTGGTAAAGTAATACAAATCAAATTAAACATTTAATACAATAGCTAACAGAACCGCTTTTTTATAGCTCGACAATCCGAGTTTATTGGCAAATAAATATGTGCACATGTACATAAATTTATAACTGTACTGCACTGGTTCGGTTTTTGACAATCAAACATGGAATGCATAATGGAATTGTTTGCTCACATTTGTTGGATCATAAATTGTATGCCTTGCATTTACATGCACGCTTTTTATTATTTATTAAACCATTGTTGTTAGCTTTAATTTTTTTTCGATTTTTCACATTTCGATGGCGACCGTAAAAAATATTGGCATGATGGCATAAATGAAATGTGCTGACTTCGGGACATTTGTATCGGTATATTAGGATTTTCAAATGAGTTGCAAAAATCTGAAGCTGCACGTTGAGGCATGCGGTTATTGTGGGAATGCCTAGAAAACGAAGTTCCAATACCAAAATTGAAAAAGCAAAAGGGGGAAAAATTGAAATAAATTTCACAAATTTTCAAAAATATTACGCGTATATATAGAACTAAAATAAACAGTATTAAACTGCATGCAAATAAAGGCTTTAATATGTTCGAATATTTCACTTGGAAATATTTTTTTTATTCTATAATAATTATTTACTATATATAAACTTTTTCAATATATGGATATAGTAATTTAGTTGTATAATTGCGACAGTTTTGTAAATGTTTCAGAACGCCTCCAAAATGGGACACCAACAAAAGAAAAGCACTCCACATTTTCATGTGTTCTTCGATAAAGGCGAATGGTGTTTGTGATCTTCGTGCGGTAACAGGCAAAAATTAAATTTTGATTCCTTCGGAAGGTTTCAACAATTGACCTCGATAAATATAATATATAAAAATTGTTCGATTACCCAAGAGCTAAACACTGCACCAAAAACCTTTTGCAACCATTTAAATAAAGCTAGGTGCAACAAGTAAGGAAGGGCTAAGATCTGGTGCAACCGAACATTTTATTCTCTTGCAACTTCCAGGAATCAAAACAAGGGAAATATCTTAAGGGGCACACCTAGTGGGAAATTTTCAAAAAATCTATTTGTTTTTATATTTTGATAAGTTACACCTTCAAAAATAACATACTAAAATCTAAAATCGATATCTGAAATAGTTTTTTAGTTACAGCCATTTAAAAGAGTAGCCGCTAGGCAGTTAGATAGTTGCATTGGAACTTTAAACGCGTTTTTCTTGAAACAGCATTTTTCGAAGTTGCTTCAGTGATTTCTCGGAGACAAATGATCCGATCGCTATCGAATTTTTTACATGTTCTATATATAGTTCTCCGTACAATGACCTATCGATTTTTGATCTGATCAAAAAATGGAATTAATTTTTTTTTTTTTTTTAGATTTCATCCACGGAGAAGGCCGAAATCACTGCGGCAGTGAAGGACCTTCTTTTTGCGCCTTTGGAGATCGACTATAACTTAAAAAATATTTCATTTTTTTCTTCAAAAATTTCACTGTATATTCTTGAAACATGTATAAATTTTGAAATTATTGTATTTTTTTTTAATAAAAATTCTCAAAAATCACCTTTTTTTAGGCCATTACACTAGGTGTACCCCTTAAGATATAGAACGTTAACCTGAGGATCAAAAGCCAAGTAATTTTATTTACAATACATATATACATAGTATATAACTACATATGTAGTATACCGTCACCTAAATTGCAAAATAACTATGATCAAAAACTCGAAATTGAATGTTTCATTGATTACGACCCACTACTTCAAATAATATACTACTGTGCCCAAAAAATAAGGTGACACTGTATTTATTTTGAAAATTCTTTATTCTTCCAAATCAATTTCATCCCCTTCAAAGTAATCCCCTCCCGATGAAATGCACTTATGCCAACGGATTTTCCAATCTTCGAAACACTGGTTGTAGTCACTTTCCGGGATGGCCTTCAGTTCCGTCTTCGCTGCGGCTTGAATCTCCTCTATCGTATAAAAACGGTGTCACCGTAGCGGTCTTTTGAGCTTGGTGAACCGCCAGAAGTCGCACGGCGCCAGATCAGGTGAATACGGTGGTTGCGGAACGATATGGGTTGAGTTTTTAGCGAAATGATCACGAATTACGAGGACAGTATGGGATGGTGCATTATCGTGGTGTAAAAACCCAGAAGAATTGTCTTTCCACAATTCCCACCTTTTTAGGCGGATAGCGTTATGCAAACGACGCATAACGTTCAAATAATATTCCTTGTTGACTGTTTGAGCGGTTGGAAGGAATTCATAATGCACAACACCACCAAAGATTACCGTTATTTTTTGCAATTGCGATTAGCACGCAGCAATTTTATAGTTGTTAAGTGATAATTGAGTTGTCAAGTAGCAAAGGTGACCATGCAGCCAGAAAATACGCAGAAAATTTTAAAATTTATAAAGGAGGAGCAATATGTTCGTAAAATAGCAACAGAATGTAAAGTTAGCCATATGACAGTGCACAGGTTAAAACAAAAATATTTTAAAACCTCGTCCAAGAAAAAAGGTGATCGGCCCAGAAAAAATAACGACCGACAATGCCGCCATCTCGCCCAATTGGTCACTTCGAACAATGCGGTAACACCCGCGGCAGCTCTTAAAGTGCTAAATATCGAAGCAAGTGAGTGGACAGCGCGCCGTTCCTTAAAAAAAATTGGACTCAAAGCATTTGAAAAGAAAAAAAAACCGATGTTGACAAAAAGACATATGCAGCTGCGGCGCGATTTTGTGCCACACATGAGCATTGGACTGAACAAGATTGGGATATGGTAAATTTAAAACAAAAAATATTTAAATTATAAAAATATTCACTTTATTTTTTATTTTAAAGGTAGTATCTTTTGATGAAACAAAAATAAATCGTTATCAGTCTGATGGACGTTCCTGGTACTATACGCGAGACCCAAACACGATTAAACCAAACCATGTTTCCCAAACTGTAAAACATGGTGGCGGGTCAATTATGGTTTGGGGGGTATCACCAAAATCAGTATAGGTCCTCTGGTATGCATTAATGGAATCATGCGTAAGGAGCAGTATCTGACCATTTTACAACAAAATTTGCCGATAGTCATCGAAAATTTGGGTCTTGCTGCAGTAAAAGTTATCTTTCAGCAAGACAATGACCACGGCTCGCCTTGTACAAGATTGGATAAAACGTCAAAAGTTTTCGACCCTTACATGGCCCTCTCAATCACCGGATATGAATCCAATCGAAAATTTTTGGAGTCATGTCAAGGCGCAGCTGGCGAAGTACCCTAATCCTTCTAAGGGGGTAAATGAGTTGTGGGAGCGGACTCAAGAAGTTTGGAATGCAATACACCCCGATTTTGAATCGAAATATACAAAAAGTATGCCCAACCATTTGAACGCTTTAAAAAAAGCTAAGGGTTTTTGGACCAAATATTAACTTTTTGATTATTATGTTTTAAGATTACATCGAGTGCAAAACTGTAACATTGAGCTTTTTTTACGTTACTACTTTTAAACATATTGAATTGTTATTAAATTACCGTGATTACTTACTTTAATAAAGCTAAGGCTACAATTAATTTAAAACAAAAATTAAATCACTAAAATCCCTCTTTATTTTTGTTTTCGACGTCATTTTAGAACGGATCACTGTGGGGTGTAACAGTATTGCTCGTCACTGTACATACATATGTATATTAAACCAATTAGAGGAAGGTATTCTATATTCAATAACAAACATGTTATATGTGCATAAGCTTTTTCCAGTTAAGACATGAACAAGTACTAAAATTTCTTACCCACAAGTTCAACGTGTTTATAATCTATTCTGTTTTTCCCACTCTTGAATAATTTTAGTGTGATTTTCTTTTAATAAAACTCTGCAAAATATTGAATATTGCAATATTCATTAATTTCCAGAAAGTTCATATTTCCTTATGGTCACTCACTTTTACTACTCAGATATTTATTCGTTTACATTTTATATGTACTTATGGTATACTCATGCAACTATATGGCGTTCGGCTATGTGT
>CM050323.1:2991654-3013879 GCA_027475135.1 Bactrocera correcta | reverse complement strand
GAGCGAAAACCATTTAGAAGATTGTATCTAAAATGTGACAAGTTTCGATTCACACCAAAATCACTAAATGCTTTATGTCCTACTGTATTGGTTCTTTACCATAAGCTTGACTCATGTCGTTCCACAACCACAGTTTTCGCTTGATTGGGGTCCATGTGGCATTTGGCTATTCAGCAAACTTCAAATTCCAATGTTGAAACTACTGTTTTGACACGATTGAGGAGATAAATATTGAATCGGGCTATTCCGATAGATTTGAGAAGTAGAAAAAGTTTTGAATTGGCATTTTATAGGTAGGGTATTACTTTGAAGGGGATGATATTTATATAAACAAATTAAGAATTTCCGGTTTATAAACAAATGTACCCAACTCTTTGATAACAGTAGTAAGATTATAAGCCTTTTAATTTGGCTAAGCTATCTAACATATTGATCAATATATACGTTTTAATACCAACTGGAATTTTGAAAACTTTTTGTTGGGTACGTGCTGGCTTAAGGAACAGCGATCCATTTTTAGACAATTAACATATTAACCGAAATAAGCGATGTAAAGTCAACCAATAATTCGAAAACGTGTATACTAGTTATAAGGGTTTTGGGTAAGTAGTTGCTCGATTTTGCCCTTGCTAATTCAAGCACACATGATTGACAAAAAAAAATATGGTCTCTGAATTTCCCTAATATATCTTACAAATATATTTTCTGTAACAAATATATTTTCTGTAACTGTGTAACTGTGGTCTATATAAATGGTGATCCATTTCGAGGTTCCGTAACTTTTCAAAGAAAAAACAAAAAACTTCAAATTTAATGCGATAATAATTATGTATATAATTCGACAGAATACAAGTAAAACACATATTATCATTTGAAAGAATTTGGGGTTTATTATTTGAATATTATTTCCTTCAAATGTTGGCCATGGCTACGTCTAAGATAATCCATCCATTGTGTCCAATTTTCGATGACCTGCTCGAGCATTTCGAAAAGTAGGTGGCGAATGACACGCCTGGGGGCTTACTCTGTAAAACGATGCGAAAGGCAATGCGATTCGAAAGCCCAATGCGATGCGATAGGCAATTGAGACTCTGTATTGCTTACGCATCACTAACAATGTTGTTCACCTTTGCTTTTTTTCTTTTTATGTAATAGTTGGCATTACTTCCAAAAATGTCAAAGTATAAACGAGCAAAATAAAGAAAATAATAATAATTTGTTCGTTAAAACTGTGTTGAATAATTTAAAAATGAATTCTGTGGCATTGTGGGATCATTATTTTTCTCAAGAAAAAATTGATAGAAGAATTTTTCGAGATAATTCGGACATTATGTCTCTAAGCGATAAAAGGTTAGTAAACTTAAACACAGCATAAATGCAATGGTGGTAAGAGCATTCATAAATACAATAATATACGCGTACATATATTGATTCCAGTGCAATGACCTAAAACTTTTTTTAGATATGAGATCACAAAATGCAGATAAGGGCAGTAAATGGTAGATTTGGAGGGGCGTCCCACGTATGGATCCTCTCAGGAGAACGTGAAAGTTTGAGGACGAACTACGAAAATGGAAATAGAAGCGAAATAATTCTTGGTGAGTATATATAACTGTAATAATAACTTATGGCGGGCTAAATCGCCACAAGATAATCGCATTGTTATATATTATTACATTATATTGATGTTTTAAAAGAAATTATCAATATCTCTCAGCAAAACTTATGTATATGATTTTGTTATTATTATTATAGGAGACTCCGGATATTCTCTTGAACCTTGGCTGCTAACACCATATAGAAATGCGCTAGAACGTTCTGATGAACTCTATTTCAACCTACAGTTTACAAAAGGCCGATCACTAATTGAACGCGTGTTTGGTGTATTGAAAGGGAGATTTCGATGCTTGTTATCTGCAAGAGAACTACATTACGCGCCTGAAAAAGTCGTTAAAATTTTGAATGTATGCTGCGCTCTACACAATATATGCATTTTGTACAAGGTAGAAGTACCAATTAATATTACACTTGAGCCAGAGGAATTTTCCACCACTAATATAGATTTACCTAATAGTGGTAACTAGAAACATTAGGGACGATATTAAAACAATTATGATAATTGCTCGTAACTCAACTTAATTAAAACGAACTATTTGCAAATTAATAAATCCAGTCTTTTATTTAATTGTAATAAGGAAAATTAAATTTAAATAATCACAAAATAAATTTGTAGTTTTTAATTCTACTTCTCGCAGTTATATAGTTATTTAACTTACATTTTCCAGTTTCTCAATTTTTGTTCATCAATTTTTTGTTTATATAGAAATTTTTCCTTTTCAAAGGTTAGTCTCCGTTTTTCTAATTTATTTCTTTTTTTCAATGTTTTAAAAATTTTTTTTATATTAAAATTTATATCGTTGAACACTTTAACCACTCGTTCCATTTATTGATTCCTCTATTGACAATAACTCACTCACTTGATACTCTAACTGTGATAAGGGTATGAAAAGTGAGGGACCACCTCCAGTTCCCGAAATATTATTTTTGTTTCGTCGCATTTTTGCCTTTAAATGAATCTTATAGTCTGCCCAAACCTTTAATTGATTACATTTAATCACATTTATAATTTATCTGCGCAATTATTGGAATTACCTTTTCCCAGACCGCAATGTCACGCAATGGTGGCCCAGCCGCGTTTAAATGGCAAACTAAATTTTTACATAAATTATAGGAGATACTTTTGGCGTCCGGTGTTTTTAGTGATCCTTTCGATAAATCGGGATGCCCCTTCATTAAATCCACGAGAATTTCAAATTGCTTTGGTTGAGTTTGTTGTTTTATTTTCGGTTCTTCCCTGTAAATTTGTGCAAAATAGTTCATATGCACAGCGTTATATATTTTTGTAGCAATTAAAACAACTAATTATATTTGAAACTTACATTTTCAAGCAATGCGACTTCTTTATACTGTCGATTGTCGAATTACGGAGTACCAAAATTGAAGATGCGAACATTTTCATATTGAAAGATATTGTGGAGCATAGAATTAATTTTCACATTTTTGCAGACCATCAAACTCAAAACATTTAGTAGACTTTGTGTTTACACTACAAGTCCATTATAAGAAAAAATATTGAAAGTAAGGCTTTAGATAACACGGAGAGCTGTAAAATGAGATATTTTTGATAAAAAAAATATTTGAATCACACACTGCTTTTAATCCGCATTTAAATTTATTCTCATTGTCAATGTACAGTTAATTTGATAAAACTATTGAAAACTTTTAGTGCTGCACATGTAAAGCACAGAGCAAATAAAAAAACACTGCTTCATTAAATGTTTAATTTTTTATATTAACAAAGGCAAAATAGTTAAGTCAAAATGTATAAATCTGCAACTAAATGTATGTAATTAAAACTTTGCCACAAGTGAAAAGCGATTAAACAGCAAATACTAAAAGCAAAACCTTATCGTCCATAATTAATTTCATTTAATTTTATGCACAATAAGTGAACACACACACAAACGCAAATTCACTGACGAGCGAGAATAGTTGAGATCCTACTGCGAGGTTCGGCACAGGCTTGCAACAGTTGAGGGGGGTGTGGCTCGAGAAAAACCCCAATGAACTTTGCGGCAAAAGCATAACACATGCCAACAACATTAACTTAATTACACACAAATTCATATATGTGTATAGGTGTGTGTGCGTGTGTGTTAGCAGCGGCGTTGCCATCTTCATCAACATCAACATGAACATGAACATTATCATCACAGCCATACTCAGCAGCTCCGCATATTACAGTGGCAAATGCCATTAATTTTACAACACCCGGAGCGAACCACTGGGATGCCGCCTTATCGCATTCGGCATGGATACGAGCCTTTTCTCTGTCTTCCTTTCTCCTTTTTGGCTGGCAAAGGCGAGTGCTGGCGCACACATATGGGTCCAAGGAAATTTTCATAACTATAATTGCTTACCCCGAGCATTCGGTTACATAAGTGCGGAGTTCTAGTAAATATAGTTAGTTAAAGGGTAAAAGTTTCAAGCGCTCCAAGGCAGACGATAGCAACCATGTGGACTAGTTAGTTGGGTTAATTGTTAGCTCTAAATATTAATATTCTACAGTTTGAATAATGCCTTTGATGCGAACGAAAATCGCAATATCCGCTGTTAATATTTTAACGGTGTATTTATATTTATATGGGAAGTTGTATAACGCTTATTGGCATCATCTTTATAGTGGAAGGAACTCGTTTTATTGCCCCATTTTGGGATTAAGTACATATAATTTAAATCATAAGAAAAATCGAAATGAAACCGCTGAGGTAACTGGCTCTCGGCGAGAGGTGTTTTGGGCTCCAAATAATTATATATGTACTATATATTGTTTGCATAAAATTTCTTCGAAAAAGTTGTCTATTATGCCGGTCTAGATAGGACGACTCGAAGCTTCGAGTATGGTTCTGGCCAAAAGATGCTGTTACAGACGAAAATATAAAAAAAACGCAACATCTTTTTGTATGACTGCAAAATATTTTCGTGTCCTCAAACCATACGAAATATTTTTAAAAGTATAGGTGAGAACACAATATACATTTTCCAAAGAAAACGTATGGATTACAGCACAATTCGGTTTCATATTTGCCTATTTTACCCCAGGAAAAGAATCTGTTTAAGTCGCAATATTTTATTTTACAAATTGACTAATATTTCCCTGTCAGCTATAGACACAGGTGTTCTCATATTCGCTATCTAAAGAGCTTAATGATTTTTAATTGAGATGGCTTAACCTCAGCTTATATCTTGTGCAAAATTATTTCCCTTTACCTTCATTGGTGCTGGATTTGTGTGCTGTAAATTTAAGGAATCTCAGCCTGGAAATTCAACGCAGGATTACTCTTGCCAACAGGTGCTACTTCGGAATGAGTAGGCAATTGAAAAGTAAAATCCTCTCTCGACGAACAAAAACCAAACTCTATAAGTCCCTCATAGTTCCCATCTTGCTATACAGTGCAGAGGCTTGGACGATGGCAACAACTGATGAGTCGACCTTAAGAGTTTTCGAGAAAAAGGTTCTGCGAAAGATTTATGGTCTTTTGCGCGTCGGCCATGGCGAATATCGCATTCGATGGAACGATGAGCTGTACGAGATATACGACGACATTGACATGGTTCAGCGAATTAAAAGACAGCGGCTACGCTGGCTAGGTTATGTTGTCCGGATGGACAAAAACACTCTAGCTCTGAAAGTATTCGACGCTGTACCCGCCGGGGGAAGCAGAGGAAGAGGAAGACCTCCACTCCGTTGTAAGGACCAAGTGGAGAAGGACCTGCCTTCGCTTGGGATATTAAATTGGCGCCATGTAGCGAAAAGAAGAAACGATTGCGCGCTGTTGTTGACTCGGCTTTAATCGCGTAAGCGGTGTCAACGCCAATTAAGAAGAAGAAGAAGTTTAAGGAATCAGATGGGTTTTAAAATTGCAGTAAGGAGCCGTGGTTGTGGTCCGATTTCGCCTTTTAATACACTTCAAGATAATAATATAAGGATAGTGTTTTTAGTTAAATATGTTTGAAATTGGTCAAGTAGTTCTTGAAATATAGGACTTCACATAAATACTCCCAATTTCCGTTTGAAGCCTTGGCCAATGAGCAATGCCCACTTTAAGCAAAATTATCAGTAAACTGATTTTGATTTTTCATAGGCAGTGTCTTTTCATGTGAAATATATTTATTCATTTCAACATTAGATTTTGGTAAAAATTTTAGCACATGAAACTGAAGCAGTAAATACTTTTAAAGCCAACTTCTAAATGTTATCAATAATTTTTATAATTAAAAACCAATCGAAATTTCCTATAACGGTGCATACTTGTGCTTAGAATGAATCAGGTGACAGCTTGCTCTAGACCCTATCCGCATAAAATTGTTCTCACTCAAGAACTGAAGCTATTGCACCACCATAAACGTCGCAAATTTGCTTTGGAACCACTGGAAAACAATCAATTTTTTTTTTTAAATCCTCTACCCCGAAGAGGTTTACTCCCAACTGAGTGGTGCCGTAAAGTAAATATACAATTCTGTCGGTTCTGGTGCGAAGAATATCCACAAATTATTAAATTGACAGTTTGGTGACCAGACCAAAAGGTACTTCTTTCGAAATGAAGCTAGGATATATTTATTGTCAATAGACAGTGGTCGAGATCGATGAGAACCAACTTAAGCAATTGCAAGAAATTGATCTTAATAACATCTGGGTTTAGCAAGCCGGCGCTATCTGCCACACAGCATCTGCAACAACCGAATTATTGCGAGAAAAGTTTGGAGGTTCGAAAATTTCCAGAAATTGTGACATTGAATGGCCTGTAGTCACTGGTCGTAACCAATAAACTAGACTATCTTCAAGCTTTATAAGTCAATATTGACTGTGCTATTGATTTATTGGAAAAAGTACTCGAAGTACTTGGTATGCGATTTTCTTAGCACAAAAAAAAATACGAGTTCGTAGATAGGCGTAATCGGACCACAGCCACGCCCAAAATCGCCACTAACCAAAAACATATATTATTAAACAAACACTAAATTAAGATATAAAACTATTAAAAGAGTGATAAATTAATACCCCAGAGACATTAAATTTTACTACCAAGATGGTATGAGAGAGCTGTAAAGGAGCTGGCGTGGAAATTGAACGATGGGCGTGGCACTACCGATTCCGACAAATTTTAGTACATGATATTCTTGTTGTTTTAACGGAAATATCTTATCCCTGTTAGGGTGACGAGGATTATCCAAGTTGTCGTCGTCATCTAACGGGAAGCCCAGGAAACGTGCTGTTTCGACGGGGTCGAACCAAAGGCGAAAGAGTGGGGTTGGCGAGGCATGCAAAGAGGTGGCCAGTGTCATGCGGAGACTCATTGCACGCAGGACATATGTTGAATATGTCACGGTCTATTCTGAACAAGCAGGAGTTTAACCTGCTACAATATCCAGAACGAAGCTGCAAAGGGTTACTCGCATTTATCGCGGCAACTCGAGCACTACGTCTTCAATAGGTGGTGATTTGGCTCCAAGAACGCCATTCATTGTCGTCGACGTAATTGATTAAAGACCTCTTGATGTTTATAGAAGGCGGCTGCGCTCTAAGCAGGTGACTGCGGGGGTGATTTCTGCGAAAACATCCCAGCAAGAACTGCTTGGAGAGGAGTTCATTATGCTACTTAACTGGGAGTATAAGCGTCTCCCTATGTGGATGTTCGATCGGAGACATTAAGAGGCATCTTGTCGCGGTCCGAAGTGCAGTGTTCTGTCAGGTCTGTAGCTTCTTCATCTGCGTTCCACTGCGGCGTAGGTGAAAACCGGCCGGCCGATTGCCTTGTACCTTGCCAACAACGTTTCTTTGTCTTTACCCCATGTGCTGCCTTCTAGCGACTTGAAGATTTTGTTGCGGCTTTGTACCTTGGCGATAATCGTGGTCGTATGAGGAGTGAAGGAGTATAGAATATGAAATGTTACACCTTAAATCTTACAATTATTGACAGTAGGAATCTTGACGCTACCGACTGCAATATTAAGCTCAAGTTTATATTCCTTCGTTCAGTTCGTAAATATGGTCCCTGTTGATTTGGTGGGGTAAAGTGTTAGGTTCCGTGCAGAGCCGAAACAAGAAAGGTCGGACAGATAGCTGTTCACCTTTGAACATTTGCCATTGATCCCCTTGCCCGACGTCAATATCGTGTAATCATCAGCGTACAAAGTTATGGTAACTCCTTCTGATGGCTGAGGGAGTTTCCGGATGTAAAAGTTGAACAGTAGCAGGAAGAGGACACCACCCTGCGGAACCCCCTGTTTAATTCCTATCAGATTTTTCTCCTCGAAATAGTATCACACAGGTGTTCATGGTCCACCTCTTCAGTCCTGGAGAGAGCGTGGTTTGTTCGATGTCCTGCAGTGCCGTTGTGTGATTGTTATTGTCAAAAGCTTTGGACAAGTCAAACGCTACAAGCATCGTTCTCTCGCAGAGTGGTTTTTAGTTAAGGCCACGAATTACCGTGGATGTCCTCTGTTGGTCACTCGGGGGAGTATCGGCGTGCAGATTGCACAGCCGTGGAGCCTAGTGTCGCAGTATTGCGTTGCAAAGTGGGACCACGCAACTCGTGGTCGATTCCCTATGTGTCTTAAGGCCTGAGCAGGTCTTAAGATGGCTTCATCTATTGCATGTATTAAACCAGACCGGGGTTGAGTTTGGATGGAGCTTTTTAGCGCAAACACAGCAGAAAATTGGACTCAATGCCAACGCCTGCTGCAAGGCGTTGCTCTAATAACGGCAAACTTATACTCACCGATTCAAACGGGGTTAGATCGTCTCTTACATTTTTATGTCGAAATTGGACAACAACTACGTATACTTCCCATATATAAGGTGGGTTCCAAATTAAACAGGACTTAAAAAAAAAAAACAGAACAAATGGTTTTTCAAAATAGTCTCCCTCTGCTTCATCCCAGCTTTTTGCACGGTCCAAAAGCATGTCGAAAGGGTTTTTTTTAGCTCGTTGGCCCGTATGGCCGCCAGTATGCCGGTGTAAGCCTTTTGAATGGCTTCTACGTCTGCATAACGCTTTTCTTTAATGGGCATTTCCTTTTTCCGAAAAAGAGAAAAAGGTACGGTACCATATCATGTGAATACGGGGAAAGCTTGGTGGTAAAAATGTGATTTTTGGTCAAATAATCGGTCACAAGCTTCGAGCGATGAAACGGCGCATTATCGTGCAACAAACGCCAACTTTCATCTTCACAGTTATGTCCTCAGGACCACTTTGAAAACGGTGAAAGAACTCTTTCACTTTGCTAAGGGATAGGCAATCATCGCCATAAATTTGCTTCATCAATTGAAGCTTTTCGGTAAAAGTTTTACCGATTTTAAAACAAAATAAAATGGTGGCTCTTTGTTCGAAGCTCGTTTTCGCACCGAGAACACAAATATACTGACACTTAAAACGCATTAACTTCACTTCCAATTGATAAAATGTCATGAAATTCTCATTGGATAGTCGAAAAAGATAGCAGATTCACCACCACGCACCAGTGGACATACAGATGGCGCACCAGGGGGCGCTAGATTCAAAAAGTCCGGTTTACTTTGGAATGCACAAGTTTTAATAATAATACCCAACGATTACACTCCTCCCGCCCAAGCGTCGTGAGGGGCGCAATCCGCGAACGAGCGGAATTAGCCGAGTCATAAAAGGCAAGAGAGTTTTAAGCGTTGCGATCTTAAGGTGCTCAGTTACAGAAACAAAAATTTCATTATTTTTAAATGTTACTTGTTAAGAGTAGATAAAATAATATTTTTAATGGTAAAGAGCGAGTCGCCTAGTCGGTTAGATTAAATGTGCTGGAATGAGAATTGAAATCATGACATATGCGATAGAATGGTTCGTTTAGCTCAAAGTTTGCGCTAGAAAATTTTAAAAGTAAGGGTCTAAACTGCCTGGTAGAGCGAGCGGAACGTCAAAATTAATATCAGAAAAGAGAGGTGGGCTACAGATTGACCCATTCATGAGTTTTATAAGAAATATTATACAAGCATCTCTCTACGACTAGTGAGTGTCAGGAGATTTATGAGTTTTAAGCGGTTAGTGTAAGGGGAAGATTTAAACTGGAATCCCAATGATTTAAGGTAATAAGTAAAAATTGTTTTTGAACGGACTCTGATTTATTCGAATGGACTGGGTAACTAGGGTTCCAAACTAAAGAAGCATACTCTAATATAAGCCTCACCAGATATGTAAAAAGAATTTTTGTGGTAAGCGGATCTCTAAATTTTTTAGACCAACGTTTAACAAACGTCTTTAGCTTTAAAACAAGTGGAAGATGCGTGAAGATTAAAATTGAGTTTGTGGTCCATGGTTACTCCCAGATAAACAAAACTGCATACTTGCTCCAACCTAAAGTTTTGTATTGCGTATGAAGTAGGGACTACGTATTTACGAGAAAAGCCCATTGTTTTACATTTTATAAGATTCAATGGCATTTCATTTCTTTCAAACCAAGAAACTAGGTTGTTTAAGTCTGTGTGCAACTGACATACATATTCCATTGTTTGAAGTATAGTAAAACTTTTGAATACTTAACAACAGGACTAAGATGTCTAGCTTGAGGGACGCCTGAAGGAACATCGATTATTAGAAAAAGTATCGTTAAATATGATATGTTGAAGTATATTACTAAGATAAAAGGCAACCCATTTTAGAAATATTGGTTGAAAACCAAGAAGATCAAGTTTATTCAAAATAATTGAATGGTTTACTTTGTCAAAAGCTTTACTAGAGTCTGTGTATATGTATAACATCAGTATTCCTATTCTCCTTAAAGCCCGTTGATACTTGTGATACAAATTCAAGCAAATTAGTTACTGTAGATTTCGCTTTATGAAAACCGCGCTGAGAACAAGAAATTAGTGGAGAGATCCAGAAGGTTATGTCGTCTGTTATAATTGCTTCAAAAAGTTTAGGTATTGTTGATAACTTTGCTATTCCCTTATAGTTTTCAGTAGATGACCTAAATTCACTGTTATGTAAAGGAATTATAAATTATTTTTTCCATATGGATGGAAGAAGAATTGCTTAAGAAATGAAATAAATAGTTTTGTTAGGGGTTGGTATATATATTTGGCTCATTTCTTAAGAAAGCATGAGGAATCATATCTGGGCCATAATTATATGATTGTTCTAACATATTTAACTGATATAAGATGCATTAATGACAGAAATCGGACATAACTTGTGCTGATGCGGAAAATTTTTGGAACCAGTTTTTTTAAAGAGTTTAAATGCAAGAGATTTTAATTAAGCAATTAAGAAATAATCGTTCTCATATAATGGTATGTATGTAGTCAAAAACTTAGCCACCATATACTTAATATAAAAGAAGAAATGTGGTGTCGTGGGACACCAGGTAGGAACGAAGTTCCTTCGGATAATGTAGAATCGATACAGTTTGCAAAAAAAAAAGTGCTTAATTTTATGTAGGTTGTCTTGATTTTTCTCTCAAATTTCGCTGATTAGTTTTTATTTAAGTACAGATAAGTATTAAGAAAATTTAGTATTTTAAGAAATAATGAATTACGTAAAATAAAAAAAAAATGTAATTCAAATTATTAACTAAAATAACAAAATAATAGTCAAGTTGCCTATAACTTGCCCAAGTAACTAAAAGAATTTCATATTTCCGAGTTCTCTACAAAGGTCTTCGAAACTTCTACTTTGACCCCAGCTTATTCCTTCCGTTCCGCGTGTAGCCTTATCTATTACTATATCCAATACGATGTTAAGGGAATATTTAAGTCTAGATTCAGAAATTTCAAGTAAAAAAATGTAAGTTAATATTTTTAATATAAATTTTGTATTATTTTAACATTGCAAGAATACATAACAAAATCTGAAAATAGGTACCGGGGTCTAAATATACGGTTTCATGGCTGCTTGAACAGTTTTGATTGGATTTGAACAATCCTTGGACTTAAGGTGGCATACACTAAAGATATAAATTGTGCAAAGTTGTATCCAGTTATCCAAAGTTGGCGTCATCGTTTAATTTTCAAACCGGCTCCCATAAAGCTTTCTCATACCATCCTGGTGGTCTCTGGCGTATTTAGTTATTAATTTATCGTGCTTTTAGTAGAAATGAGCGGGATAAGCCGATTTCATTCACTTTTGGTCGGTAAAAGTTCTTATAAGATTAATACTCAGCAAATTTGGTTGTTGTAGCATAAGTGGTTTAAGAGCTACATATGTACATTATTAGACGGCGGGGCCACGCCCACTTTTTCAAAAGGTTGTGCCCACAGGTGCCCTTAGCTAGTGCCATTCCTTGTGCTTACAGCTTCATATCTTAACTGATCGCTTAGTTGTAGAACTTTATATATTTTCGGTTAGTGGCGATTTGTGTTCGGACAGACAGACAGTCAGCCGAAATTCAATTTTTCTCTACTCGTCCAGATCCTTTATATACATATACATATATAACCCTATATCTATCTCGCTTAGTTTTAGGTGATACGTACAACCGTTAGGTGAACAAAACTATAATACTCTGTAGTAACTGGTTGCAAGAGTATAAAAAGTACCAGCTGATAATATGTGGTCTCAAAAGATTGGGACGTGCCCATACAAATGATTTTAATCCTCGCAACAATCTAAAACTACCACATTTATAACTGTTCGGTGTTTTTTTATTATTATAAAAACTTAAATTTTGGGATATGGTTAATTCTGGACCTAGACAAGTCTATAAAGAAGACTCTGTATCATTGTATAGGTGATTTTATTCAATTAATGAGCTCTTTTTCTTACAAAGTACGTTAACCCATATCAAAGTAGACCGTTTTATTAAATCAATTAATTTTAATTCTATTATCGAATGCATTCCAGAATATGAAGTGCATTGAACGCCTCTTGGAAGTCGATAAAGATGAGATACAGAGGGAAGCGTCATCATTTCATTAATTTTTTCCATACCGGATACAAAACGCTTTCTGGAGTCTTTGCGACAGGGGCCTAAGATCCTGGGTCTCAAACAAAGATACTTATAAATAGCTTTTTGAGCTCGAAGAGCTTACGGTCTTTTTCTTACGGTTTTACTATCACTTTTTTCAGTTAGGTCCCGCAGCAAAACCCCTATCTTCTCCAAGCCTGCCGTAAGGAACTTCGTTCCAATATTTTCGAACTTCCGGATGACTTTGGGCAGCATACTATATCGGCCAAAATATGAGTTATAAATAAGAGGGGGTGTTTTATTCATATCTTTGAGCGAAAACTTGGCCTTGCCTTTATATAACTAATATCAGGATTTTTGAACTTTCTGAACTTTACTCTATATGACTGGTTTTACACCTTAAAGTATTTCCCTGGCTTTTATTCTTGCGATTTGTAAGAGTATAAAATATTCGGTTGCACCCGAACCTAGCCCTTCTCTACTTGTTATATACAAGTATATGTTTTGTAGGGTCTCTGATGTTTCCTTCTGGGTCTTCGCGGCATACATAATAACAAGGTAAAACATTAGGTTTATCTCAAGTAACCACGTGATCTGTTTGAATAGTTTTTAGATTAAATTAAGCCCCTTAAATATCATTATTATGTCGCTTTGTCAACAAACAAAGTTCATTTAGACTGGACGTATGCAAAATGAATTAATTGAGGCATTAAGAGACCTTTACCAAAAACATGTGTATATTTTGAAATAATGACAGCTATAAGTCAACAAGCATTTGCAGTTAAAATGGTTTTAAAAATTCAATTTTAACTGAAAAATTTATTATTTTACAAATATTCTTGTAGTTCAGTATTTGCTAAGCGCATATTCAAGCGAAAAATGAGCAAAATCAGCTCAATAGAAATGTACATGTATGCATATAATAGTATGTGTGTAGGTTCGAAGTCGATTTAATTGACAGGAAATTTATGTAACTGTACAACATTTGGTAAAGTAATACAAATCAAATTAAACATTTAATACAATAGCTAACAGAACCGCTTTTTTATAGCTCGACAATCCGAGTTTATTGGCAAATAAATATGTGCACATGTACATAAATTTGTAACTGTACTGCATTGGTTCGGTTTTTGACAATCAAACATGGAATGCATAATGGAATTGTTTGCTCACATTTGTTTGATCATAAATTGTATGCCTTGCATTTACATGCACGCTTTTTATTATTTATTAAACCATTGTTGTTAGCTTTAATTTTTTTTCGATTTTTCACATTTCGATGGCGACCGTAAAAAATATTGGCATGATGGCATAAATGAAATGTGCTGACTTCGGGACATTTGTATCGGTACATTAGGATTTTCAAATGAGTTGCAAAAATCTGAAGCGGCAGGTTAAGGCATGCGGTTATTGTGGGAAATATAATTGAAATAAATTTCACAAATTTTCAAAAATATTACGCGTATATATAGAACTACAATACACAGTATTAAACTGATTGCAAATAAAGGCTTTAATATGTTCGAATAATAATATGTTCGAATATTTCACTTGGAAATATATTTTTTTTGTTCTGCAATAATTACTTACTATATATAAACTTTTTCAATATATGGATATAGTAATTTAGTTGTATAATTGCGACAGTTTTGTGAATGTTCTATAGAGAATAGTTTCAGAACGCCTCCAACACGGGACACCAACAAAAGAAAATTACTCCACATTTTCAGGTGTTCTTCGATGAAGGCAAATGGTGTTTGTGGTCTTGATACGGTAACAGGCAAAAATGAAATTTTGATTTCTTCGGAAGGTCTCAACAATTGATTTCGATAAATATATTAAATAAAAATTGGCTAGTCAAATCCTGATGTAGGCACTGTTTCGATTGCCCAAGAGCTAAACACTGCACCAAAAACCTTTTGCAAGCATTTAAATAAAGCTTAGTACAACAAGTAAGGAAGGGCTGAGTTCGGGTGCAACCGAGCATTTTATACTCTTGCAACTTCCAGGAACCAAAACAAGGAAACTACCTTAAGATATAAGACGTCAACCTGAGGATCGAAATCCAAGTAATTTTATTTATAGTACATATACGTACTATATGTAACTTCATATCTATATCGTCACCTAAAATGCAAAATAACGTATGATAAAAAAATTCGAAATTGAGTGTTTCATTGATTACGACCCACTACTTCAAATAATGTAAAAAGTCACACAGAAGTTTGATTAACTTTATATTAGATATATGGAGACTAAGGGAAGTATTGGTCTGATTCAACCCATTTTCGACATACGGACATACCATTTTACTATCCCTGAATTTCAGTTATATATCTCGAGCATTGAACGATCTTTTCTAAAAAAGTCAACTATAGGTACCGGGGTCTAATTATTCGGTATGTAGGGGCGTGAACAGTTTTTCCTGGACTTAGACAATTTTTGGTCATAAGGTGGCATATACTAAGAGCATTATTTGTATAATGTTTAATCCAGTTTTGATTTGCGTAATGGAAACTGAAGGATCCAAATGGAATTTCAAATTGTGTTATATAGGAAGTAGCCGTGGTTGTTGTCCAATTTCACTAACTTTAGGAACGTGTCATAAAATTATGAAAAAAATGCTAAGTACCATGTTTTGTCGAAATCGGTCATTCGGGTCCCGAGATATGGGATTTCACCAAAAAGTGGGTGGTGCCACGCCCCTCGTTCGATATCCACTTCGGATTTCAAAAGGCTTTCTTATACCATCTCAGTAGAAAATTTTTACGTCTCTGATGCATTTAATTATTGATTATTGTAGTGAGCGGAATTATCCTACAATTTCATCCATTTGCATACTGTCGATAAAAATTCTTTTAAGATTTGTACTCAGAAAATTTGTTTTATGTGGCTTAAGTGGCTTAGGAGACATGAACATGAAACGTTTTAGAGGGGACCACGTCCAGTTTTCCAACAAATTTTTCCCACAGGTAGCCCTCCTTACTGCGATCTCCTAAGCCAAATATGAGTTTTATATGTTAATTCAGTGCTAACTTATGTATATGTTCTCGGTAAATGGCGATTTGTGGGCGTGGCAGTGGTCCCATAATGATCATCTAGGAACTTGAAATTTTGTTTGTACTATGGAACCCGCATACCAAACTTCATCGAGATATCTCAATTTTTACTCAAGTTACAGCGGACGGACGGACGAACCGACAGACTTCAAGCGGATTTAAACTTTTCTCGTCATCCTGATCATTTATATGTATATAACCCTATATCTATCTCGATTAGTTTTAGGTGATACGTACAATACAACCGTTAGGTGAACAAAACTAGAATACTCTGTGGCAACTGGTTGCAAGGGTATAAAAGCAAGGCGTCACGTGCCTTAACACCAGAAATCTAATCGCCGAAGTATCCATCTGCTGAATTACAACAAAACCAATCTACATATTTCTGAAGCGGATGGTTATTGGTGAATCACTTACGATATGTCAAGTGAAAACAGTATTGGTCGAACAAAGGAGGATTTACGATGAGGAAGGTTTTAACTAGCTGTTTGTTGGAATTGACAGATACCGTCTAAATTATTCTAGCAACTGGATCAGCACCAGCGACTGTAAGATCCCTTTGCCCTTGAGTAGAACACAGGAATCATATTTGCCCATAGCAAATAATCGTAAGAGTTCTTCCTGGACACCGTTCAATATGCATTCATGTGGTAAGGCTAATAATCTAGACCGACGAAAGGGGTTTAAGTTGTATTGCCCAGCCTTTGCAAGGCTGAGATAGAAATTTACATATGCCTTTTCAACATATTTGTGATAAGATCAAAGCGTTTTGTCGATTTTCAACGCTTTAGGTGCTACAATAGATCGAGATTCTAAGCTATTCAAGTCAGTTCCAAGTTGGGATCTAACCTAACTTTTAGCTATGTTTTTTGTCAATAGGAACGAGGATTACTTTGAGAGTGATACATAAACTTATCGAACAAAACGGTGAGTAAATATCTCCAAAAATATGTTGATACTTAAGAAAGAGACGAATTGAAGTGCTTGAGTAAAATTGAGATATATGATGATGAATATTGGTTAACTGAACGTACGTTTAAGGGAACTGTGGGACGGCATTTCAAACTCCTTACGTACAGCTGCAACCGAAACCATTGGTTTTCGGAAAGTGCAGAAGAACAGCTGGTACGACGAGGAGTGCCGTGTCGCAGCGGAGAGAAAACAGGCTGCCTACCTCGCAACGTTACGATCGACCACAACACGTGCGGGATGGGATAGATACCGAGAGTTGAAGAGGGAAGCGAGACGCATTTGTAGACAGAAAAAGAAAGAGGCCGAAATGCGTGAGTACGAAGAGCTTGATAAGCTGGCCGACAGGGGTAATGCTCGAAAATTCTACGAAAAGATGCGGCGGCTTACAGAAGGTTTCAAGACCGGAGCATACTCTTGTAGAACCCCCAAAGGTGATCTAGTTACCGATGCCCAGAGCATACTTAAATTATGGAGGGAACACTTCTCCAGCCTGCTGAATGGCAGTGAACGCACAACACCAGGAGAAAGCGAACCCGATACCCCAATCGATGACGATGGAGCAGACGTTCCATTGCCCGACCATGAAGAAGTTCGAATAGCAATTGCCCGCCTGAAAAACAACAAAGCGGCAGGGGCCGATGGATTGCCGGCCGAGCTATTCAAACACGGCGGCGAAGAGCTGATAAGGTGCATGCATCAGCTTCTTTGCAAAATATGGTCGGACGAAAGTATGCCCAACGATTGGAATTTAAGTGTGCTATGCCCAATCCACAAAAAAGGAGACCCCACAATCTGCGCCAACTACCGTGGGATTAGCCTCCTCAATATCGCATATAAGGTTCTGTCGAGCGTATTGTGTGAAAGATTAAAGCCCACCGTCAATAAACTGATTGGACCTTATCAGTGTGGCTTTAGACCTGGTAAATCAACAACCGACCAGATATTCACGATGCGCCAAATCTTGAAAGGAGAATCGACACACACCACCTCTTCGTCGATTTCAAAGCTGCTTTCGACAGCACGAAAAGGAGCTGCCTTTATGCCGCGATGTCTGAATTTGGTATCCCCGCAAAACTAATACGGCTGTGTAAACTGACGTTGAGCAACACAAAAAGCTCCGTCAGAATCGGGAAGGACCTCTCCGAGCCGTTCGATACCAAACGAGGTTTCAGACAAGGCGATTCCCTATCGTGTGACTTTTTCAACCTGCTTCTGGAGAAAATAGTTCGAGCTGCAGAACTTAACAGAGAAGGTACCATCTTTTATAAGAGTGTACAACTGCTGGCGTATGCCGATGATATTGATATCATCGGCCTCAACACCCGCGCCGTTAGTTCTGCTTTCTCCAGACTGGACAAGGAAGCAAAAGAAATGGGTCTGGCAGTGAACGAGGGCAAGACGAAATATCTCCTGTCATCAAACAAACAGTCGTCGCACTCGCGACTTGGCACTCACGTCACTGTTGACAGTCATAACTTTGAAGTTGTAGATAATTTCGTCTATCTTGGAACCAGCGTAAACACCACCAACAATGTCAGCCTAGAAATCCAACGCAGGATAACTCTTGCCAACAGGTGCTACTTCGGACTAAGTAGGCAATTGAGAAGCAAAGTCCTCTCTCGACAAACAAAAACCAAACTCTATAAGTCTCTCATAATTCCCGTCCTCCTATATGGTGCAGAGGCTTGGACGATGACAACAACCGATGAGTCGACGTTGCGAGTTTTCGAGAGAAAGGTTCTGCGAAAGATTTATGGTCCTTTGCGCGTTGGCCACGGCGAATATCGCATTCGATGGAACGATGAGCTGTACGAGATATACGACGACATTGACATAGTTCAGCGAATTAAAAGACAGCGGCTACGCTGGCTAGGTCATGTTGTCCGGATGGATGAAAACACTCCAGCTCTGAAAGTATTCGACGCAGTACCCGCCGCGGGAAGCAGAGGAAGAGGAAGACCTCCACTCCGTTGGAAGGACCAAGTAGAGAAGGACCTGGCCTCGCTTGGAATATCCAATTGGCGCCACGTAGCGAAGAGAAGAAACGACTGGCGCGCTGTTGTTGACTCGGCTATAATCGCGTAAGCGGTGTCTACGCCAGTAAAGAAGAAGAAGAACGTACGTTTGTCCCCCATATGGGGGGAAAAATCATTTCGACATTTTTTTTCATTTGCTCTCTCCTATACTATTTCTCTCTCTATACTATTCTATAAACCAATAACTAAATGAGTCTGTAACATTAAATTTTAAATTTAAGACGGCAGCAGGAGGATTTATAAAGCAGGTGTCAGAATTGGATAACGGGCGCGGCACTACTTCCCTATAGGTGAAAAACATATCTCCGGATCTACTCGACCGATTTCAATCAAATCTATACTGATATTATAAAGAGGAAAGATTTGTACCTATTTTTGTATATTTGTATGTTTGTAATGAATAGGCTCAAAAAGTACTGAGCCGATTTAAAAAATTCTTTCACCAATAGAATGCTACATTTTTCCAATTTCATATAGGCTACATTTCATTTTGAAAAATATTAGGGATCCTTGGTAAAATTTGAACAATATAACCGAAGGAGTAGAAAAATGAGTCTTAAAATGTCTTTCATCGAATGCGCTGCCGAAACTATTAGCGATAGAACAAAATAATGTACAACAATATTGAATGTAGCATATGTCCAACTAATGTAGTTATGTCACTACAACAACTTTTTTCATTTTAAACATTAATGAAAATGCTAACCAAATTCAAAACATGGTATTTATGTGTTTATATTAATCCTTATCCAAATAAATTATCTTGTGGTCAAGACCATTTAATTACCTATAAAATAGTTTTTAAATTGGACTTTCCATTCAAAAGATATTACGAATTAAAAAATTCAAAAAGTAAACGAAACCGCCATAGCGCCGTGGCCGTTGTTTGCGATGCATTCTGAAAAGCGCGCCGGGCCAGAGAATGTAACGTATAGAGAAGGTGCAAATTGAGTTCTGTATGATGTTCGATTTGGCGGCTAACAGAGCCGATAGAATCAATGTAAGGAATTCGCCGTTGTCGCTGCTATTTATCAGAATTGAGCACGTGAAGTGGCAAAAATATATGTAAAACGACTGAATTCATTATTTATTACTGTTATTTTAATTTTTTGATTATTTTTATTTTTTAAATTTTCAAAAGTGCCCGCAACTTAAACCATCAAAGAAATTGAACATAAATAGACTTACATACAAATATAACTGTGGGATTTTTTTTAATACAAATAAAAATATTTGTAAAAAAAAATTTGTGTTTTATATCCAAATTTCCAAAAATAAATAATTGTCTACCCCGTGCGATGCCGGGACGGACTGCTAGTTTGGTATATAATAAAATTATGTTTCTATGTTACAGTGAGAAAATGCGCAATATCGGACTGCGACCCACATCTGATTTCCATGTAAATAATTTTTTATATAATATCTGATTTTTTTTATTATACAGTAAGTATGCAAATCGAAAACCAATGTTCCTTTAAGGTATGCCATCTCAGATCCAAATATTGTTAAAATCGGACCATAACTGTTTAAGCCCCCAGATACCGTAAATGAAGTGAAATTGACTTAGCGTATACTATTGGATATACTTTAGCTTAATGCCGAAAAAATTCGAAATTATCTTATCCACTTATAATAAATTCCTACAGTCTAGCAAACTTTACGACTTTATTAACAGGTTTGCACTGAACATGAACGGAATTGGGTTAGACCTTGGTCTTATACTCATATCCCTAATACAGGTTGGATTTGGACAGTTTTTAGTCATAAAGTTGAAAGCGCTAAGTGCATTATTCTTACAAAGTTTCATCCTGTTATATTATTAGTTTCTTGATTTTTACACTTGAAAAAAAAAAAAAAGAATGAAATGGAATTTAAAATTGCGTTTTATGGGAAGTAGGAGTGGCTGTAGTCCAATTTTGCCCATTTTTACACACTGAACAGGGTATATTTAGTTTGTCACGATGTTTGTAACACCTAGAAGGAAGCGTCGGAGACTCTATAAAGTATATATATAAATGATCAGTATGTTGAGCTGAGTTGATTTAGCCATGTCCGTCTGTCTGTCCGTCTGTCTGTATATATACGAACTAGTTCCTCAGTTTTTAAGATATTCTTTTCAAATTTTGCAAACGTCATTTTCTCTTCAAGAAGCTGCTCATTTGTCGGCCGATATCGGACCACTATAACATATAACTGCCATATAAACTTAACGTTCGGAATCAAGTTTTTATATGGAAAACTTTTACATTTGACAATGTATCTTCACCAAATTTGGTATATATTATTTCCTAAAGCAACAATGTAATCTCCGAAGAAATTGTTCAGATCGGTTAACTATAGCATATAGCTGCCATACAAACTGAACGATCGGAATCAAGTTCTTGTATGGAAAACTTTCACATTTGACCAGATATATTCACGAAATTTGGTATATATTATTTTCTAAGGCAAAAGTGTAATATCCGAGAAAATTGTTCAGATCGGTTAACTATAGCGTATAGCTACCATACAAACTGAGCGATCGGAATCAAAGTCTTGTATGGACAACTTTCACATTTGACAAGATATATTCACGAAATTTGGTATATATTATTTACTAAGGCAAAAATGTAATCTCCGAAGAAATTGTGAAATCGGTCTGGCAAGTTGATCGTTCAATTTGCACCTCGTTTCCTTTAAATTAAATTAAAAATGTTTCATAACATCTCAAGGACACTTTTTAATGCCTCTGGCGTGGTTAGTTGTCGACTTATCGCGCTTTTAATAGTTTTTAACTATACCCTTATATCAGGACTGGTCGGGATTATTTTCCGATTTTATCCATTTTCCCACATTTCCGTCTGAGTTCTTATAATATTTACTTTAGCTGAATATGGTTGTAGTAGCTTTAGTGAATAAGGAGATACTACATACATATGTATAGTATATTAAATCAATTAGAAGAAGGTATTTTACATTCAATAACAAACATGCTATGTATATATGCGTAAGCTTTTTCCAGTTAAGACCCGAACAAGTACTAAAATTTCTCACCCACAAGTTCAACGTGTTTATAATCTATTCTGTTTTTCCCATTCTTAAATAATTTTAGTGTGATTTTCTTTTAATAAAACTCTGCAAAATATTGAATATTGCAATATTCATTAATTTGCAGAAAGTTCATATTTCCTTATGGTCACTCACTTTTACTACTCAGATATTTATTCGTTTACATTTTATATGTACTTATGGTATACTCATGCAACTATATGGCGTTTGGCTATGTGTATATAATTTCTCGTAATATTGTTAAATACATAAATCCACATGTCGAACATTTATGAAAAATTAATGCGAAACACTGAAAGAGGCTACAACATTGTAAGCCATGCACGGATGGTATATATTAACTATAGTATACATACATAGTATACGAGAACATACCATACATACATCATAAAGTATGTAGACATGAGTGCCTACGCATGGGTAAGGGTTGCTCAAAACCGATTTTATGTCTGTGTTTGAACAAAGTACTCTTTTAAGCAGAAGTCTTAAGGCGAGGTTTATGTTTTAAGCTTAAGGTGGAATTATAATTTTCCTTTTGTTTGGGATTGTTTTTTTGAAATTTTTTATTTTTAGTTCTAGTTTAGCCTGTGAAGCTACCTTTTTGATGATCTTGAA